>SNQJ01S0053876.1:85144-95953 GCA_010110895.2 Picea sitchensis
CTTTGAATGGTTGTAGTTTAAATCTCTTGCATATTACTTATATTTTGCTGAATCAAAACCCTAGGGGACAACCACACAAGTAGGTTGTTGTCTTATGTCCCCTGACAAAGAGACCTTAAACCGTTGAATAAGAAAATAGAGCCTAGCGTTAGCTACACTTGTTTTCTTCATTCCTTATGCTAGCCGTATCTTTTGGAAGCCAAGAAGAGTGAGACATCCTTAGCCTAGGCTTACTACACTAGGGCCATACCAATCTAGGGTTTGTTGACAGACCTTGTTTTAGCAACGTCTCCCTTATCAAAACCTCTTGTCTTGGTTAATTTTTCCTTGTTGTGCTAGCCGTTTGCCGGGAAAGAGGAGAGAGCACAAGGCCTTGCCTTTGCACACCAAGTGAATCTCTCTCTCTTAGGGTTTCTATTTTTTAAGGCCTTGCTTTAGCAACACCTTGAAAATCTACCCTCTAGTCCTTAGAAAACTTTTACCCTTCAACTCTTGCGTCCATCACTTGTTGACTCCATTAACCCTTAGGCACTGATCCTTAGACTCTAGCGTTGAAGTGATAGTGACTAAACAAGCTTTCAAAACCTCATTAACTTGAAACCCTAACTAACAACTAACCCTAAAGAAGCTGATGTCACCCCTAGGATATTTCATCTTGACGCAACAATCTATTACATGTGAGCAACTGAATGATGTTTAATGCATTAATTTGATTCAAGGAGTGATTATATTCATCGGATGCTATATTGTTCCAGCATTTATTGACAAGTAACATCATATTTCCATTTTTATTATTGTAAACATTGACTTCGTCAATATTTACTGTTGTATTTGCTCATATATTGAATTTAGATAGTCGTTGATTTATGGAGTATTAACCATTATTGCATGTACTAGTTTCATTGTTGTCTTGTCTCGCAAGCAGGTGTCTTCTCCGTGGTTATACTTTATTTGAATATCTCTTTGGGCGATAATCTATGAAAGGGGAAACTAGCCTTAATACTTTGAGACTTTTCCTTTCAAACCCCAGATTTTCAGGGACGTCTCCCTTGGGCCTAGCCTCCCTAAATAGAAAGGACCTCCCCATTGTGGTGACATTGGGTGGGCTAGGTCCCTGTTACGCCAGTTTGGCCTTCTACTTTATAGCCTTTGCTCCTAGCTACAAACTGTGCGATAACAGTCACTTTGTTCAATTTTCTGAAGTCAATGCACAATCTCAATTTCCCATATTTCTTCTTCACAAATAATATTGGGGCACCCCAAGGTGAAACACTTGGGCATATATACCCTTTATTCAGAAGTTCTTCAAGTTGCATTTGCAGTTCCTTCAGTTCTGGTGTACTCATTCTGTAAGGAGTCTTGGATACTGGAGCTGCTCCAGGCATCAAATTTATGGAAAAGTAAATATCTCTCTTTGGGGGTAGTCCTGGTATCTCCTTGAACACATCCTCAAAATCTTCCAGGACTGCATGATCCTAAAGATTTGGCACCTTATCCTTAGGTCCTTCCTCCATATGAGCCGCAAATATTTGGTAGCCCTACCTGTAACAGTTCTTCAACTGCATTGTTGATATATCTCAGACAATAACTTCCCTTGGAATTCCTTAGACTGTTCTTGGATTCCCTTCCTTATCCATGAAAGTAAATTCCTTGTTATGACAATCTAAGACAACATGGTGTGGGTCCAACCAATCCATACCAATTAAATAGTCATATGAACCCAAGGGCAAGATGTTCAAATCTTCCTTGGTACTTATCCCATTCATGTCCACTGGACATGATTTAACCAACTCATTAAATTTTCTCTTGGCTACTGTAGCTAGCTGCACCAACCAAGATTTCCCATGCTTGCTTCTTGGCAATTGAAATCTTTCCACTACCTTAGGATATACATAGCCATGACTAGCTCCTGAATCTATTAAAATAGTAAAGGCATGGTTATTGATCATACCTTCTACTTCAATCATGTGTGATTGAAATTCTTCTTGCTTGTTGTCTAGGGCTGCATAGATCCTTGGTACACTTCTGCCCATGTCCTCCAATGTTTTTGCTTGCTGTACATTTTGGACAAATCTCACTTTGTCACTTCTGTGTGGAAAATATCTATACATATGATCTCCTTTACAACCCCAACATTGAATGGGTGTCTGCCTTGTCCTTTTCCCATCTGTCTCAGTCCTTCTGGGCTCCCTAGGAGTTTGTTTACCTTGAGAATTGTTTTGGAAGAAGGGTGGCTTGTTCCCCTTTTTTCTCTGTTCCATCTTGAACTTCTTCTTGTCTTCCCCAGCTTTTTGGAAAGTAGGCTTTCCCTTATGCTGATCATATAAGCACTTGGATATTCTTATGGTTTCCTCCAAAGTTTTAGGATCATCATACTGAATTTTATCATTGATGAAAGGTGGAAACCCACTCAGGTATCTTTGGATATTAACTGTCTAATCCTTGATGAATGAGACAGAATTCAACAGTTCTAAAAATCTCCTTTCATACTTGTCAATGGTCATGCTGCCCAATTTGAGTTCAAAGAACTTTTTCATCGTTTTGTCATAATACCTCTTGGTTAAGTATTTCTTCTCAAAATGCTTCTTGAATTCCTTCCATGTAACATTCTTCTCTTTAATGTGTTGCATCTACATAAGTTGGTCCCACCACATGGAAGCCTTTCCTTTAAGATGGTAGATATAAATTCTTCCTTTTGCATGAGAAGAATAGTTATGCAATTGGAAGTACTTCCTCATGCCTAGCAACCAAGTCTCAACATCTTCATCCTTCTTGTGTTCACCATCTAAAGAAGGAGGTTTGATTTTGTTCATTTCTCCTCGTAGTTCATCCACCCCAGACCTCTTATGATGCTTCCTGATAGGAGATGGACTTGAGTTGCTGTGTGCTCTCCTATTGGAATGTGTTTGGGAGTGTTGGGGATGTCTACTATTACTCCTTGTTCTTCTTTTCTCCTCAGGGGACCTGTGGCTTCCTGATTTGCTGTAGCCACTCTCCTTATCCAATTTATTTTCAATTCTGTCCAGGCTCTGCATTAAATTCATATTGAAATATTATTGTTGCTCCTTGGCTTTGATAATCCTTTCATTATCATCCTTGTGACTATGGACATATTTCTGCAAATTTCTAATGGTTTCTTCCATATTTAAGTTTTCTTCCTTTTCCTCCCAGTGTCCCTTGGAGTTTTTTCCTTCCATACCAAATTGGACATCAATTCCTCTGATCTCATCTTCCTGACTATAATCCCCCTGTGTATCTTCCATACTTTTTTACTCTGTGTTGATTCTGAACTCACCAAGTTGCTGTTAATTCTGCAAACTGTGCAACCAACAGATGCTTGTCAGGCTAACTGATTCAACAATTTTATAAAAACGTGAACCATTTTGTTCAATAACCTATCATAATTATTTCCTCTAATTTTCTAAGTATTTGTCTGATCAATCCCCTTTTATGGGTGAACAACTATGTTATGATATCCCAGACCTTCTTTACCACTTTTATTCGGGTCCGAACCATCAAAACCCCACGAGATTCCTTCCTAAGCCCTTTTCTTTATTTAAAACAATTTTTCGGGCATTGGCCCCTTTTCTTTAGCACCCAATCTCATGTGACCACGAATGTAATCAAGCGTTAATTGATAGGTGCTTGTTCGGAGCTACGAGACTTTGGGGCTCCGAAACTTCGAGCTTAAGAGGTTTCTTACCCTTCCTAATTGATTTCTCCTAAATGCCGAACTAGCGAACTCTCGGACTGGCTCTCTGGAGCTTCACATTTTAGAGGTTCTTACAACCTCATACTCCAATTTCCCCAAAACCAGAACAAAAAACGTTGACCTATCGATCACTTTAAGATCGACGGTCCTGGTTTATTGCGGACCTCGAACATGCTCGTGGTTTAACAACAACCCTGAATTATGCAATGGGAAGATGTGTGTTGCAGCGGAAATCAATGTCCACCGTTGATCTTCCTCCCGATGGAGATTTACTATCTCGATTGATTGCGAGATGTGAATTATTCCCTTCATTTATTTTCCTTTGGACTTCCACAATGGAAGATGCACGATGGAGCAGAAATCAATGTACACTGTTGATCTTCCTCTCGATGGAGATCTACAATCCCAATTGATTACGGGATGCGAAATAGTCCTCTCGTTAATTTTCCTTTGGATTTCTGCAATCATTCCCATCTGTTGATCTATTATACATGGATTTGACAGTCATGATCTCACCCATTAAAGATCTAGCATTTCTTCATGTTCCTTTCCCGATCAACGATCGAGATTAATTTCGACCCTCTGGATCTCTTGACTCAAAGCAACCTGCAAATCCATTCCTTTTGGAGTACCAAGTCTCATGACCTTGGGATCTGGTGCCATGTGTCCTCTCCTGATCAATGGTGAGGGTTTACTCCACTCTTCAAAGCTTTAGAGGGTTTCACCTTCATCACACTTCATTCCTTCCGAACTATGAATTGGTGAACTTCCAAGCAACTGCTTCCTCGGAGCTTTGACACTTCGACGCTTTGGAATTCAAAATATCTTCCTTCATCACAATCCATTTCCTCCAAATGCCAAATCTCCGAACGTCTGGAGTCTTATCAATAATTACATACCAATAGGGGTGCTACGTGTTGAAAGTAATGAGTGTACACATGACCAAACTGACAGGTGATACATGGCCCAATCAATGGTTGGCACATATCTAGTTCTTATTGGAACAACAAACATACCAAAGGAATGAAATAGCTTGGAATGTGGCATGCGTACAATGGTCCACATCACCTTATGTGATATCGTCATGCCACATCACTTTGGCGCTTCGGGACTTCATGCTTCGACAGATTCTCCTTCCGTACATCACAAAACACCCAGACCACCAAATTGATGAACACATTATGCAGTACACCTTCGAAGCTTTAGGGATCCACTACATCAGAGCTTCGTCACTTCATGCTTCAAAGGTTTCTGTTGCAAAACTCCACCCATCCCCCGAACGGTCGAATTTTTGAACTTCATAACCCTCCGGGGTCCACTTAGCTCTGCTGTCAGCGATACGGTTCCGACACGTGGCCCCACCGACGAGTGACACATGTCAGGTCGCAATCGGTACTAAGATCATGTTAAAGGTACACAAGAATGTGACATGTGGCATGCTTCGGGTAGGTCCACATCACCCAAATTGACATCATCATGCCACGTCATATCAGGCATTTCAGGACTTTGACACTTCGAGCTTTGGGAGATTCCACTCCAGCACACCTTATAACTCCCGAATGCTGAACTTTCGAATAGGTCCACGTCACTCCAATGCTTTGGGACTTCAAAGCTCTAGGAATTCAAAGGATTTCGCTGCTGAACACCACACAACCCTCGTATTGCTGAAATTCTGAACATTGCTTAATCTATGCACATGTGTCTCTGGAAATGGACGGTCTAGATTGGTTTCGGACTTTGGGACTTCGGAGCTCCAGGCTTCGACAATTTTTCACTGCTGCACTTTTAAAATAGTCGGAGGGGCGAAGTCTGAAGGACTTCGATGCTTAACCTCCGTGCACCTTCTCCAGATTCAATAGTTGTGAGGGGTCTGTCCCCCCCCGAACAAATCCAACGACCCAAATTAAAATTTTTGTGGCTCGAAACCCACAGTTATCACTGTCTCTTTTCTCTGGGAATTCTTACTTCAAATTCCACATACATGGCCCCTCCAGGTTCAGTGTTGAAACCATGGGCTCTGATACCAAAATGTAACACCCCCAACCTCCCAAGTCGGGGCATGCTACCACAATTATGCTCTGTTCAAGTTCTGATACCATTTTGTGACTTACCGAAAGACTCACTTTCTTTTGCGGTAAATATCATATTTAATAAGTTAAAAACAAACATCTACTTCCTACTAACATACACATAATGATGCAGAAACATATAGTAAATGAACACATGTGTAACATACAACATGAAATTAAGCACATATAAAGAGTACTTATCTATTTAGGAGGGCCACCAACTACGTGTAGACCTTCCACAAACCTCCTAGCCTTAGACCCTGCTGCTTCAAGCTATCAGTAGTGGGTCACCCCCGAGCTGGGACTAAACTCCACCCAGGGTAAAGGGAATCCTAGGCTAGGTTGAGGTTACAAAGTCTGCATGAAGGATTCTATCCCTAGGAGTCAACTCACGTCCACATATTATAATCTCTTATTCCCCACATGCCTATCCCACCCTAGGGAGTGTGCTCCTTCTCTGCTTGACAGTCCTTCGGCTACCCCGCTCCCCTTCCAGGGCTTCAACAACATGCCAAAAAGGAAGTATCAAAGCACTACAACTTCCGTGAGGCTCCCTCTGGGAAAATCACTTCCACAACAACCTCTCTCACCTAGAGAGAGTTGCTCAAAATCCTGACAACCTGGTTCTTCAATCCACGGGCATGACAACCCACCTCTTCAAACCCACATGACTGACAACCTGCTTCTTCTATCTAGCTCCTAAGTCAACGAGTACGGGTGATGGAAACAACATAAATCGGGTATGGGACAGATGTTGGTAGCAACAAACAACCTTTAGGAATGGTACATGCTCAAACAAGTATGGGTGTGATATGGCTCAACACTGTGCAATCATGCTATGCTTCATACGATTAAAATGGGTTAGCTTTAGTGGGTTGGCAGGTTTCAAAGCTTGCAGAATTCCATGGTGCGTGCCAGTTACAAAGACCGATGATGGAGGAGGTTCAACGATGGGTGAAAATGCTTCGTGTGTGAGTGCATGCGTGCATGGAAATAATGGCCAGAATGGAAGAGAATCCCCACAATGAACTGATTTCCCCACATAAAACTGCATGCACCAAGATTGACACATGTCTCTCTTGGAGCTTGTTCCTCTCCACTTAGAGTTCACTCCTCTCTCCCAAAGGAACTTAGGATAACTTCAGTTATTTCCTAGACCTTAGTCTTTAGGAAATAATGATATAATATTATTCCCTTAGAGATAAGCCCTCTAGCTTATCCCTTTTCCTAGCCTCTTAGCCCCTTCCCTTTCCCTACCTAGTGGAGCTTAGTCCCCCATAACTCTTTCACCGTGATCGGTCTACATGCAATGATGTGATTTTATTAATGATATGAGTATTTACATATACAAAAATAGGCTCATAGGCCTTAACATATAGGCTCTCTGGCCTAATCATCACATATGCCTCCCATCTTATAAACACTTGTCTCACCAACCTATAAACATAATTACAATTCAGCAGGGGCTCGACCTTGGGGTGTTACAACGATATTTAAAGTTGACCACAGATTTAGGAAAGTGGTTAAGGGGCGCACCCTATTTAATGGTGGGAAACCCAATGATATGGGAACACACATTTAATTCATAGTTGGTCTCGTAACTCATGCCCGAGGGTACCAAAGTTGTGAGGCTACATCGTAAAGCATGCCAAATGGTACCTTGATGAAATTTCGATAATTTTATATCAATTTTGCACGATTTTTTGCGAGGAATCCAATGGTGCACTTCATTTCTTCATTTGAGAAAAATGTAAAAGGGTCATTGTAAAACACAAGCATTTGAGCATTGATAAAAAAAGTCTCTATTGGAAGCAAACCTGGAGAGAGTAGCCCAAATTGGGTGAACTCAGCTTTTTCCAACTTGTGTATGTGATTATATTATTGTTGTTCATTTCAAGCTCATTTATTTTGAAATTAATTTATCATTAAAGTGGATTTGGTTAGATAATTTCTTCACATGATTTTCCAAACAAACAAGTGATCATTTTATTTCGAAGATCAAGCAGATGTTTATGTGTATTTGAAATTATCAACATTTAAGGATTTTTCAGATCAACACATGTGGTTTCACAACCTAAGAGAAAGAGAATCTTGAGTAAGAAAGGAGATCATGATTTTGGAGGACAACATATATTGTTGATATAGAAGTCGATAGTACTGATGTTCCTGACTGTGTGGCATTGAGAATTGTTGAAAGTCAAGTATAATAAAAGAGTTTGCCTGAGAGGGATCAACTATTTTTTAAGAGAAATATTTGACATTGCATAATTCCCAGTACAACAAGGAGGAAAGAAAATTGAAAATAGAGAACGTTCAAATTAAAGACAAGAAGATAACTCAAAAGTGGAATTAAGAAGTGGATGTTTTAGAAGTCAGACCTTCAAGACTCCTCAAATTACACCTTACCACTAGAGATTCTCTTGTGCAATCAATTTAAGACACGGAGCTAGAAAATATTAGATTAAAGAAAAGAATAAGAGAACTAGAGTATGCCCTAAGTCCTAAACATCTGTTCGCAGAACCATTGGCCATTGTTCTTCCAGACCAAATGTCGTAGGATACACCAAGGACATCAACCTGAATAAAGAAGTCCACTAAATTGTTGAGTGGAATAAGAAAGTATGTCGCAGATAATGTTAATACATGGCTTAGTATTATTTTATAAGCTTGGGAGGTTAGTACTAATCTAAGGAAATTATCACAACAAATATCTTCTTTTGTTGAGTATTTGCAAAAGGATTTAGAGAATGATGAATTCTTTTGTAAAAAATGCTTTAAGTACTTTTATCGCCCATGTGTAAAATTATGTGATTTCAACATAAAATAATAGGATCTTTCTCCATATCGTAGATTAAAACAAGTGAGAACAGGTTGGTTGGCGATAATACAAATGCTACGAGACTCAATTGCCAATGTACTAAGGTTTATGATAAAATAAGTACCTCATTCTTTAAGTCACTTGAAATAGTTAAAGGTCTTGAGATCCCACAACTAGTAAAGGATTATGTTCTTGTAACCAAAGAGAAATTAGAGGTAGAGTTGAACATAATAAAAAGCTTCATGGGCTAGTGAGTTTGACAACCTCACTAAATTTATGGAGGAATACATCAAAATATGGTTAGTTACGTTTGTGTATGATAACGCAGACCACCTGGCATGAGTACGACAATTACACTCTGATTTTAAAGTAATGGAAGATGAACTGTTCTCACTTCGGGTTAAACATGACATCATGATTTCTCCAATGAAGGACTACATTGAAGATTGGCTCAATAGATCACCAACACAAATAACTAATCTTGATTAACTTCCAAGATGCAGTTATACTAGAACAATTAAGCCCACAGTTACATATTTGTGAAGACCCAAACAAAGCATGGGGGATACATCCATCCATCCAACATTCCACTTCCATTTTTTTAGTCCATTCATTTTTTAGGCATTTCCCTTATTTTGTCCCAATATTTGATCATCTAGGTTTATTGTTTACTCATAAAGCCAATCCCTGTTTTCAATTATTTTCTTCTTTCAGGTTACTACTACTATTTTATTCCGTCCATAGGAGCCCCATTCTAGTCCACTTGGACATATGCATTTCTTTTATAGTTTAAGTATCAAGAATATTGTGTCATGTGATAGACAAACATTTTATTTGAACTTGAACATCAATTTGTAATATTTTTTACTAGACTCGCAGAGAGCTATTCTAGGAGGTCATTGCTTTTTTCTATTTTAGACTTTTATATAAGCATGGAATCTCGAGTGTGTTTCTCCTATGCATCTTGTGGTTCTAAATGAATGAAAAAATTTAAATCTCTCTAATTTTTGGACTGTCAATCTTATTTATGTTTATGAGTCTTGCCTTGAATCTTTTCTCTCATTACTTAAAATGAATGGATGTCATTATCCCATGCATTATAAGTGAGGTTATTATTTTTTTGTTATAATTTATTTTCTATCTTTCCAGTTACCTTTCCACTTGGTCCACTCATAGGTGTAGATGCTATTGAAAGTCTGAGTGAGAAAGAGGAGTACCATCTCTATAAAAACATAGAGAGGATATTTGTTTAAGAATACTCTGGGAGGTTGACTCTTGTCCCTAACATGAAAAGAGATCAACGAGTACCTCCATCAATGTTCGTCTTGACACTAGAAGGTCTAGGGGCACTCTACTGTTGATCTCCAATTTGCATGGAAAGATCTAATTGTAGCTTCCAAATCACAGACTTCAAAGCACTCAACTAACTACTTATTTTGTTGGAGGATTATCCTCATGATAATGATGATTTTAAAATTGACACTATGGTATTTGTTTATGGAAGCATCTAGATGGGATTAGAGAGAGGATTCAATTTCACTCAGAGCAACCTCATGTTGTTGGAGGGAGAGTCCTATCACACAACATCACTATAATCCATAGTTACAGAGCCTTTGGAGGAAGATTCTAAATGTTGGAGAGAGGGAATTGTTTCCAAATAGGGTTGAACAAAGGGTCCTTTATCGACCTCACTCTCATAGTAGTCAAATTCTAGATGGAGCTTGCTGACTTTTTCCGAATTTGAACAGTTTGAGTCTCAAAGAAAAAATGAAAAGAAAAGTAACTATGAAACATCAATGATACCAATTCTTGTGAGAGAGACACTTATAGGCCATGATGAGAGGGGAGACCAGAGCCAAGCTACCATAATTCTCCTAAATTGTAACCCATAGTTCTAATAAGAAGTCAGAGGTTGACGAATCCAACTACCAAATGTGAGATAAGCATGTTCACCATGAAGCATGGGAGCTATCACGTATGATTCATTAGGGAGAAGGGGTGAGAAGTGAAGTGTGTTGCGGGGGTGGGTGGTCTTATTTTCCATGTCCTTGTGACATGCGAGGATTATGGCATGCACTGTGCCATATACCAAGTTAATTTTGGAACGTACAATTTGAGTTGGTAATTAAGGAATTGATTTCTCATACTGTCAATCATTGATGACTAAGGCCTCCCATTTTTTCTTTGATGCCTTATTTGCTTTGGAATTA
>SNQJ01S0053877.1:0-14148 GCA_010110895.2 Picea sitchensis
TCCCGTAAAATCAAGACTGAAATAGAAAGAAACGAAAATCCAAAAAATGAGGCTGAAAGATAGCTTTGATTTTCCCAGATGGTGGAACCTGTGAAAAATATGGAAGAGGTTTTTTTTCTTCAGCCCGTGCTGAACAAAAAAATATCTCGATTTTTTCCCGGAATTCGCTTCGGAAGTCGAAGTGTCAAACTGGTAAAAAACGTGTGGTTTTGAGAAATTGAGGGAGGGCGGTTTTGGAGATGGTAAATGGTATGTCGGACCCCCCCCTGAGGTGGTAAGTGGTATTGGGAGGGCGGGTCCGATTTCACCTGGAGGTGAAAATTGTCCCTCCCAATACCACTTATTGGACCCCCTTGGTATTGATGGGACGTGAGGGGGGGGGGTTCGATATGCACCGGGAGCATGGGTAGAACTTAGGATATGTGTTTTTTTATTTCTCTTTTGGTTTTGTTTTTTAATATATGTATTTATTGTTTATTATTTTATATGTTTTAATATATATGTTTATTATAATTTTTATTAATATTGTTTTATTTTTAATGTTTAATATTAACCTAAATTAACCTAAACACTAAATTAATTATTAATTAGTCTAACCTATTCTAACTATACTAAACTAATTACTAACATTATTAACCAATTGATTTTTCTTTTAACCTAAGTTAGTTTATTTGTGCAGGGATAAAATTGGCGAAGGGGTGAAGGAATGAAGGGTGAGGGACTGAAGGGCGTAGGGGTGGATGAAGGATTCATCAGGGTGATGGAGGATCGGGAAAAATGGATGGAAGGGGAAATGGAAACAACCAAGAGACTAGCAAGCCAGGAAATTCATCATGAGACCCACAAATGATATCTGAATCATCAAATCTCTTATAATTATAGGACCCTAACATGTGCATTGGCCCAGAATGCAAGAATATGTAGCACAATATAGTAGAGGATATGTATACTTTGTTGTACCATCAAGCCAAGTAACAAAAGGAAATCTCTATACCATCCCTTACATGTACCCACTCAACCTTTAGAAATCATTTCCATAGATTTTGTGGGAGTTTTACCAACTACATGGAAGGTACATGACTATTTATTTGTGGTAGTTGATAAGTTCAACAAAATGTGCATTCTCGTGACTTATAAAAAGACCATCAAGGGATAGGAATCAACAAACTTGTTCTTTGAACAATTCTGGGTGCACTTTGGGATACTGAGGAGCATATTATCAGATAGGGATACTAGATTTCTCAGTGCATTTTAGACTACATTGTGGGAGAATCTGGACAATAAGTTGAAGAGGTCTACAACATTCCATCCGTATACATCAGGGAAAATGGATGTAGTCAACAGGAATTTGGTGCAAATTTTGAGAGGTTACAATATGAATCATCTGAAGACCTGGGATGAAAATATTTTCTATATACAACACTCTTATAACAGATAAGTCTAGATTTCTACTGGTAAGTTACCTTTTGAAACTTGCTTTATAAATTTTCTACCTTCACCCTTAGATTTTATATATGGACAACACAGAGGATTGATGGAGGAACTCACAAGAGATGCATTAAAAGAAGAAAAAAATGTTGATAAGATCAGGGAGATCCATTTGCAATTAAAAGAGACATTGAAGAAGTCATGGGAAAAGTACAAGGCTAGACATGAACAACACAAAACATAGAGAAAACTTAGAGTGGAACACAGAGTATGGTTACAGTTGAATAAGGAAATGTGAAAAGGTCATGGTAAGAATATCAAGGCTCTATGGAGTGGTCCTTTCTAAGTGTTGGAAAAGGTGGGAGATAATGCCTATAGACTCAGTATACCCCCATACATGTGCATTTACTAAGTAGTTAATGTGGATAATATCAAACTCTATGAGCCTTCCATGTTGGATCAGGAGGAGGAGTAGGTCCTACCTTCCATAGCGAAATTAGAACCAGATGCTCAGGAAAAGTTAACAGAGGACATAGTTTTGAAAAATTGGTCTAGAATTACAAGACAGGGGCAGCATGACCTTTGGAAGATTGGTTTGAAAGGACAAATTCTAGGAAAATCAAAGTGGTAATGTAGGGAGAAGGTAGAGGAAAACTTTTCTTACCTCATTCAGTAAAGGTTTTCGAGACCAAAAGCCTCCCTAAATCGGGAGGTGTGATCCAAATTGGATCATTATATTATTTTACATCTATCTTGATGCTTTCAGAGTGAAAAAATTAGAGGAAACATCTTGTAGGGTCATTTTAGTGGCAGGTCCCAGTTCGAAAAAATGGGGTTCGGAAACTTCCAGAGCCATTTTGAGGAATTAAACAGTTCTTTTTTTGTTCTCTTGCTCGAAGCTAGTGCCCTTCCCCTTGAAGGTTTTCTACACTTTGAGGAATTCCCAATGGTGAAAAATGTTCGTCAATCGGAGTTTGTATGTCAAAGTTGTGTTTCCCGCAAGTTGACCCATCGTTTTGACCACCATGGTATGAGAGGATGCCACATCAGCCCCCATTACTCATGAAAATGGATATAGTGACATGAGGAATTTCGGGAAGATTCTAGAAGGTCCAAAACCTTATCACAATTGAGAGTTGAGGAAGTAAAAAACCTACCCCTATTGGGCCACTAGGAGGAGAAGGGATTCCATTATATGTTATTGTGTTCCATAGATGAGAAGAACAACTAGGAGTGGGAAATTAGAGAGAATAACAAAGGGGGTTATTGTTTTGTAGCATCCTAATAGGCCATAGCTCTTAGGTAAATCCACAGAGAGTGCCTTCTCCTTTGTACTTGCATTATTTCCATACCAGAGAAATGAGAGCAGAGAAGCTTCACCTTCTAGCTAGGTTTTCTCCCATAAGGGTTTCCTAGAGAAAATCTTTGTGTTATATTGTGGATAGTGTGTGATTGTACTTTATTGTTATCTATTTTTTGCATTGTGTCTGTTCCATGCATAAGTAGAAAATCAGTAACTAAATATTTTGGGATCTAAAGGAATTTAACCTTCATAGTGTAGATTACAATTTTATTTATCATATCTTTTGTGGCGAACTGTTCCATTGGAATATCCATGGCATATTACAAATCATATTCGTACTAGAGAAGGTTTTTCTTTTGGGTATTGTGGGAAGTTGCAAGATCCAAGAATCTGCCTAAATATAAGTCACATAAACCCTATCCATGGCGGACGAGTCTATTCATAACAACCCTTGCGATCCAGTAGAAGAGATATTTGAGAGGTTGGAAGTGAAATTTGTCAACATTAGTCGCAATATGAACCTCCTCATGGTGACTTTAGCAAGAAAACTTGGATCGTTCGGAGATGGTGGAGGATCTAACTCAGATATCGAATCGAATGGAAATCAGGAGATCGGAAAGACTCAAGAAATGAGTAATGGAAATAATCTAAGAAAGAGCAATCGAGTTTGATGCCATTAACCCTTCACGGTCCCTATTCAAGATGGAAGTGAAAGTGGACACAAATCCATACCAAGGTGATATATATGCATTAAAACGGAATCACTGGTTGCAACAACTAGAAGTTTAGTTTAATGTTCACCATATAGATGAAGGGAAGAAGATTTCATTTGCTAGATTGAAGTTAGAGGGAAATGCTTTAACCTAGTGGGAAATTCACATGTAAACACTTAGGCTAGAGGGTGATCCGCCAGTAAATATGTGGGAGGACTTCAAAACCCTCATCAAGTCCCAATTATACCCTATCATGTATGTAGAGGACCAATGGATATGGTGGTGCTACTTCAGGCAGAGGTGGGGGTAGAGTGTATAGGAGTACACCATTGAATTCAGAAAGATGGCCATGATGATGGGTATCTCTCCCAATAACCCATATGTACTCCTCAATTACATGGGTTTTTTACACAGTCATCTATGAAAGGAGGTGATTTTATTCAAGCCAAGGATAGTGGATGAGGCATGAGTATAGGCACAGTACCTTGAAAACATAGGCCAAAAGAAAGGGCAAACAAGTGGTTCAAAGAAAAAACAACAACATGAAGCTTCCAAGGAGGGGAAGAAGAAGTGGAAAGGGGGGGAATATGAGAATATAGAAACCACTACACATCAGTGAAAAGATCCTAGAAACCATTGCAATCATTGCAACATTGATGGCCACACTGAGGAAAATTTTTGGAAACTGCATCCATATCTAAACCCAAAGAACCGCAAGAAGGACAGAAAGAAAAAGAATATTTTAGCCACATATTCAAGCAATCAGGTTGAAAGTAGCTCATATGTGAATGAAAATATTGTCTGAACATCTATGCAGAAGGAGGTGAATGTGAGTAGCCTTCATCACCAGGAAGAGAAGGAGATGACCAAGCTCTTCCACATCAAGATTTAGGTCAAGAATACCAAAATAAATCCTTTGTTCAACTCTAGTTCACAGGCTAATCTCATCACATTGAATCTAGTCATCAAGATTGTATTGGAGGTTCATGATCATCCTAACCCCTATCCATTGGGTTTGGTAAAAAAGGATGCAAAGATAAAGGTAACGAAGCAATGTAAGATTAAATTTTCTATAAGTGTTGATTTTATTGATGAAGTGGAATTGGACATAGTACCCCTTGATGTATGTGGAGTAATGTTTGGAAACCCCTACATGTATATGAAGGATGAAATATTCATTCAGAGAGATAACTAGTACTGAATAATAAAGGATGGGAAGTCTTATATCATTAATGCACATAAAGGAAATTCAAATATCTCACTAGTAAGTGCCAACCAAGCCAAGAAGTTGATTAGTTCTAGTTAAAAATATGTTTTTCTTTTCTTAATATAAAATCATTCGGATGATGAGTCAATGAGAGTGAAGGCATCCTTGGAGGGGTGTACTAAAGAAAATAAACATCAGATGGAGGTGTTGTTACAAGAATAAAGAGGAGTGTTCAAGGAGACTAAAGGGCTACCACTCAAGAGGGATCTGGAGAAAAAAATATAGTTATTTCCATAATCCCCATTGTCGAATATTGGGTTGTATAGAAAGTATGTTTTTGAAGTGAATGAAGTGAAGAAGAAGTTTCAAAAGTTGTTGGAGCAGGGTTTGATTCGACCAAGTATATCACCTTTATATATTTTAACCTTGTACAATTATTTACTGCAAATAGATTTTCAGTAAAAGAATAGAAAATATACAATGGAAAATACACACGTTACACAGATACGTTTCCCCTGGAAACCCAAAACGGGAAAACCAACATATTCTATATTCATTCACTCATAATACATTGTTTACAATAAAATATATATATAGGATCCAACATCATCCAAAACCATAACCTAATGACCTGGATTAGTCAACAACCCTAATTTCTTAACCAGAAATAGAAAATCATTAGCAAAAAACCATGTGCCGAAAAACTACCCAACAATGGACTCAAAAATCGAGGTGACACGAAAAATGAGGAAACAAAGGTGACACTAGAGAAAGTCATGTAAATATAACACATACCCAACATTATCCCACTTCTTGTTTTCTTTGCATACAAGGGGTTACAGGGTTACATAGTCAACAATCCAGGGAAGCAATGTCCATAGATCCTCTACACTAAGAGAACTTCTCAGTGCTCAAAGATTTTGTTAATGAATCTGCAACATTCTTCAAAGTGTCCACCTTCATCAAAAA
The DNA here is from genome assembly GCA_010110895.2 of Picea sitchensis. NCBI lineage: Eukaryota > Viridiplantae > Streptophyta > Pinopsida > Pinales > Pinaceae > Picea > Picea sitchensis. The sequence continues at coordinate 5,621 of SNQJ01S0053877.1, forward strand.
CACTTTCTTTTCTTCAACCATGTCTCTCACAAAGTGATATTGAACATCAATATGCTTTGTCTTTGAATGCTAAGTTGGGTTCTTCACGAGAAAAATTGCACTCTAACTGTCACAATATGTCCTTATAGCTTGTTGCACCAACCCAATACATGAACACGATATTTATAACTATACTGCTTCCTTTCTTGTATTAGTGGTTGCCATGCATTCGGATTTTGTAGTTGAAAGTGCCACTACAGATTGTCTTTTTCTCATCCAATTGATTGCTCCTCCAAATAGGTTAAACACATACTCGCTTATAGATTTCCTACGATCCATATCTCCAGCTCAGTATACATCCACAAAGCCATGTATGTCCAACACTCTGTCCAATATTGGTCTTCCTTGATAGCAAAATCCATAGCTAACAACGCCACACAAATACCTGAAAACCCTTTTTACTATTGTCCAGTGCTCCTTCCCTGGTTTTGACATATACCTACTCAAAACTCCCACTACATGTGCAATGTTCGGTCTAGTATAAACTATTTCATACATCAAACTACCAACTGCACTCACATATGGAACACAAGACATGTCCTCCTCCTCTTCTCGTGTCTTGGTACATTGATCCACTGATAACTTTACACCAATGGGAATAGGGACCTTGACCGGTTTACATTCCTGCATATTAAACCTCTGCAATATTGTCTCGGCATTATTTTTATGATTTAACCAGAGTTTCCTCTTTTCCCAATCTCTTTTAATTTCCATGCCCAAAGTGAAATTTACAGCACTGAGATCCTTCATGTCAAATTTAGAGGAAAACTGAGTTTTCACATCCTGGATAATCTCCTTGTTGTTTCCTATCAGCAACATGTCATCCAAATACAAGACCAAATAAACCAAATGATCACCAATTAATTTAAAATACACACAGTGGTCCTCTTTGCTTCTTGTGAAGCCAAGTCCCAACATATAAATATCAATTTTTTGATACCACATCCTTGGTGATTGTTTTAAACCATACAGGGACTTTTCAGCTTGCATACCAAATCCTTCTTTCCCTTCACAACAACGCCTTATGGTTGCTTCATAAATATTTCTTCTTCTGGATCCCCATGTAGGAATTTTGTCTTCACATCCATTTTTTCTACTTCAAAATCAAATTCATCAGCAACAGATAAAAAAAATCTAATATAATTTAACTTGGCAACAGGAGAAAAAATCTCACCAAAATCAATTCCCTCGACCTAGGAATAACCCTTTGCTACTAACCAAGATTTGTATTTCTCCACTTTGCCTTCTACATTCAACTTATTTTTAAATACCCATTTTCTTCCAATGGGATTTCTTCCAGTCGGAAACTCCACTAGATCCCAAGCCTCATTCTTATCCAAGGCTTCCATTTCTTCATCCATGGCATTTTTCCAGATTTTTCCATCCTCTAAATCCACTTCCTCTCTGATGGTTCTAGGATCATCATCAGTAATAGACAAAACAAAATTTGAACGAAAATCAGGTGGAGTATACCTTTCTAGTTTCCTTCTTTCCTGAACCGATCTCCTCAATACTAGAGTATGAGGATATTCTTCTTCTAATTCTTTTTCTTCTGTAGAGTCTGATTCATCATCCTTTAAATAAAACTCAATTTTATCTGGTTCTTCCTTACTTGGTAGGACATCTTGTTTGACAACATCTTTTATTTCTCTAAATACCACATCTCGGTTATACACAACCTTCTTAGTTTTTGGGTTCCAAATATTATCACCTTTAAGACCATATTAATACCCAATAAAGATACATTTTTAAGCCGTCTTATCTATATTACTCATGTTTTCCTTTGGAACATGAACATAGGCCTCATAGCCAAATACCTTGAGATGTGTGAGAGAAGGTTTCTTACCAATCCATACCTCTTGTTGAGTCTTGTCATCTAGTGCTGACGAGGGTGATCTGTTTACCATGTAACATGCAGTACCCACTGCCTCTGCCCATATTTTTTCCCTAAATCGGCACCACTAAGCATGCACCTTGATTTTTCCATCACGTTCTATTCATACTTTCTGCAACTCCATTCTACTGAGGTGTATATGGAGTAGTCTTCTGTCTTGCTATAATGCACTTCTTACAGAATTCTTCAAATTCATTCTCCCAGAATTCTCCACCATTATTTTTCCTCGTCAAATTAATTATTTTCTCTATTTGATTCTCAACAAGAGCCTTAAACTCTTTAAACATGTCAAATACTTCACATTTCTTCCTGAGAAAATATATCCAAGTATGTTGGTTGTGGAGCCTGATTATATTCATGTTTCATATGTCTTTGTTTTCAGTCGTTTTTATACCCCATGAAGACTGTACACCCCTCCATGCGGGGGGGTTATAGGGGGGATTTCACCCCCTGTGGGGTCCAGGGGGCATATTCCCCTAGCTGAGGCGTCCGGGGGAAAGTGGGCCCCCGACATGGGTTCGGGGGATGGCATTCCCCAAAGGAAAAATTTCCTTGTAAATGTATATTGTAATTTCATAGTAAATATTGACCGTTCATTATAAGGCCACAGATCTGATGGTAGAAGTTATGTTAGGTTTGGTTTTTTTTCCTTAGAAGGAAACCGTATTTTATGAGGGAATTGTATTGTGGTTGTGTATCATTGCGAATATTTTATTCTGAGAGAGGAGACGGTGAGAGAAAGAAGATGAAGTTACAACGGGTGTGTTGTAAGTTGTATCCCTTCATTCTGTTGGTAATAAAAAGGAAGGACCTGACAATTTCTCTAGTGGACATATCCCACACTGGGTGAACCACGTATATCTTTGTCTCTATTGTATTGTGTATCTTCTGTGTTTTATTTCCACATTTTTTTTTATTTTATTGTTCCGTGATCTTGTTTTTATAACGTATTATTCCTAGAGAATTCATCTATAAATGAGACATAGTACACAGATTTTCCCAATGATGGAACTGACACAAGTCCAAACACATCATTGTGAACTAGCTGTAAAATTCATTCCTCCCTCATTGCACCAGAGGGGAATCTTACCCGATTCTGCTTCCCATATACACAATGTTCACAGAAATCAAAATCTACAGAGAAGTTAGACATACCTTTACCTTGTAGTAGTCAAAGACCCTTCTCTCCGATATGCCCCAGTATTTGATGCCACAACATAACCCTTTCTCTAGAGACTGTAGGAGTTTTTTCTTCTTCAACTCCAATATCAGGAACAATGGAACTATTACACCCATCACTAATAGTGCTTCCTTACAGCTTATACAGAGTTCCAAACCGAACTCCCTTCAGCAACACCATTACTCCTCGAACCATCCTGTAGGTTTCCTTTTCAAATATTGTTTTTACCCCTGCATCGTCCATTTTTCTTAAAAAAATCAAATCTCTGGCCAATCCTGGGATGTTCAGAACACCGAGTAGTGTTCTAATCCTTCCATCTATGAGCCTCAACTTGACTATTCCTCGTCTTATGATTCTGGTTGTCGAGTCATCACCTAGGAAAACATTACCTCCATCATACCTTTCATATTCACAGAACCACTCCCTGTGGGGAGTCATATGAAAGGATGCACCTGAGTCAACCAACCATGCCTCACGATCTGTATGTGTGCTTGAAGAACCCAAGTACACATCCCCTCCTTCTTCTTGGAGGTATTTTCTTTTGTATAAGGAGCTTCTTCATATCCCTTCTTTTTCTCAACTTTGGATCTACACTGCTTCTTGTAGTTCCCTTATTTTCCACATCTCTAGCATACCTTTAAAATTTTTATGGGAGATTTAGACTTAGATCTCCCACGTGAGGACTTAGATCTATTTCTTTCCTGGGAGCATCCTCTTGCAAATAATGCATATGTGCTCTGACCTTCCATGTTATTATGTCTTATCTCCTCCAAAAACAAGGATGAGATCACTTCATCAAACTTCAAGGTAGTTGTATTACTACCTATGGAGACAACCAGACTATCCCACAAATCTGGTAAAGAGCACAGTAAATTGATACACTTATCTTCATCTAAAATTTTAATCTCAACAGATATTAACTTACTTACCACAGTATTGAATGCGTTCAAATTATCTTCTACCAAGTCTCCATCTCTCATCCTCGGGTTATACAACTTCTTTCTTAGGAATATTTTATTTACTAGGGACTTAGACTGATACAACTTCCCCAACTTATCCCATAAATCCTTGGTTGTAGCTTCCTCTGGCATATTCACTAATACTGAATCCGAGAGACATAGATTTTCGCCTTGTACAATTATTTATTGCAAACATATTTTCAGTAAAAGAATAGAAAATATATAATGGAAAATACACACATTACACAGATTTTTCAACTAAAAACCCAAACCGGGAAAACCTGCATATTCTATATTATGAATTTTACTGTGGAAAATCCAGATAACCATTTTGAATATTCTATATTCATTCACTCATAATACATTGTTTACAATACAATATACATATAGGAGCCAACGACATCCAAAACCCTAACCCAATGACCTAGATTAGTCAACAACCCTAATTCCTTAGCTAGAAATAGAAAACCATCGACAAAAAAATGTGTCCAAAAACCACCCAACAATGGACTCGAAAATCAAGGTGACACGAAAAATGAGGAAAAAAGGGTGACACTAGAGCAATTCATGCAAAGAATATAACACATACAAAACAACCTTGTGGGAAACCCATCATAAATGTACCCAAGAAGGATGGGACTTGGAGAATGTGTATCGATTACAATGAATTGAACACAATTACACTAAAGAATTGGTACCCTCTTCCTAGGATCAATGATCTGTTGGACCAGTTGCAACATGTCAGGTACTTAACTAATCTACATTTGAAATTAGGATATCACTAGGTACGATTCAAAGAATAAGATACATGTAAGATTGCCTTCAATACAAGGAAAGGTTTGTATAAGTGGTTGGTTATGTCATTCGGTTTATGTAATGCATCAACTACATTTATGAGACTAATGAATGATGTTTTACGCCCTTATCTAGATTCATTTTTAATTGTTTATTTGGATGATATATTGGTTTATATCACTTCCTGGGAGGATCACATCAAACATCTTATGAAGGTGTTAGAGACTCTGAAGAAGCACCAACTCCTGGCCAATCTCAAGAAATGTGAGTTTTATCAGCAGTCTTTGGTGTATTTGGGGTATGTTATTAGTGGAGGGGAGCTCAAAATATATCTCCCAAAGATGGATGCCTTCACGAAATGGCCAATCCCTAAAACATTTCAATGAAGTTAGGAGTTTTTTGGGGGTTTTTCAATACTTGCAGAAGTTCATAGCTTCATTTTCAGTGGTAGTTGTACCACTCCATGCCATAATAGCCAGTGGTAAGATTTTCCAGTGGGGGAAGAATCAACAGAAGGCCTTTGATGAGATGAAAAGAAATATCAATCAAGCATCAGTGATCACACTACCAAAATTGCATAAACCTTCGAAGTGGAGACAGATGCAAGTGGGTATGGCATGGGAGTAGTACCAATGCAGAGATGAAGCCCCCTCTGTTATCATTATGAAGTATTTCATGGGGATGTTCTCAAATACCCTACCTACAGAAAGGATATCTATGACTTGGTACAAGCTATGAAAAAATGGTAGCATTATCTGATGGGAAAGGAGATCATCATCCACATAGATCAGTAGCCACTATAGTATTTGCAAAGCCAAAGTAAGCTAAAACAAACTAGGCATTACAAGTGGATGGGGTTTTTACAACAATTTCATTTGGTCATAAAGTATAAGAAAGGTAGAAAAAATAATTTTTCATACATACTTTCACAACCACCCACATCCAAGATTACAACTTTGGTAACTCTGATACACATGTATCCTTTTACTCGTGATGCGTACAAAGAGGAATACACAGATGTTGAGGACTTCAAGGAGTTGTTTCAACAACTACAGGGCCAAATTCATATAGAATAAGGTGACGACAAGGTTGACTATCACTTCCAGAATGGTTTACTCTACAAGCTCAGAAAGCTCTATGTTCCTAAAGGTGAATAATTGCATCTTATCAGAGAGGCTCACACCTCCAAGGTTGCGGGACATTTTAGTGTTGGGAAGACAGTTTCCAATTTACAAAGGTATTTGTACTGGCCCATAATGCAAGAATATGTATCACAGTATATTAGAGGATATATACTTTGTTGTACCAGCAAGCCCAGTAACAAGAATCATGGTCTATGCCATCCCTTACTTGTACCCACTTGACCTTGGGAAATAATTTCCATGGATTTTGTGGGAGTTTTACCAACCACATAGAAGGGACATGACTATTTATTTTTGGTAGATGATAGGTTCAACAAAATATGCATTCCCATGTGTTGACGATTAAAATCGCAACGAATTTCTGCCTGGAAAGTGTTGCTAAAGCCTATTATTATAAAAGATAAATAATACTAGTAGGTGGGACCCCCTTGTAGATTGGAGATCATGTCCTGTGCTTATTTGACATTGTGCTATTGTTCGACAATGCGCACATGGTGATATAATTTTTTTATTGGCGAAGGATAAGGCATGTTCTGTGGTGTTCATGCTACTCCAGGTTCAATTTTTATTTCACAACAACCTATGTTATTCTTGTTGTCACTGCTATCTATTGTTGGATCTATTACTAAGAGACCTGGACAATAAACATGTTAGCAATGACATACACAAGTAATTGAAAAAAAATACTTATCAAAAACTAGAATAGTGAAGCGAATGTTGAAAGGGGTGCATGTTTCCACCCAACCATAGGCACAACCACTCCTGAATGGATTTACCGTTGGCCACCCCCCATCTAGATCATGATGCTCTAAGAGAGACTCTTTCTTCTTGCTCATCGATAGTTAGGGACGAAAGTTACTCTCCTCCTCCCACAGGAACTTGGCACAACGATTTTATCTCTACCAACAAAGGGGGTCTTCAATGAGTGCTTCCATAGTCACTCATCTTCTTTGCATCCTCATTTATCATCTTGGACTGAAAATTTTGCCAGCAAATTTTTCACCCAAAACAAATTTGTTTCTCATTTCTCCTCCAAATCAGAGAGCTACAAGCGCTCTTCTCTCTTTTGTATATTGGTCTCTCCACTCCTCTTCCTTGCAGATCTCCTCTTCCCACGAATTCACTTCCTTTCTTTCCTTCCTCAACAAGATTGTGTGGGTATGAATCCTCATCTCATGGTCAGGTCAAGAATCCTTGCAAATGGTTACTCTTCCCATCTCCTCATTAACTCTTGGGGATGCTTCCCAACTACCAGCCTGACTGGTAATTGATTTTCGGGTCAGAGGATTGTTCTAGGTCTGAGAAATTAAATTCAGTAAGGTACTGGTTTGGTGGGGTTCATCTCAACCATTTATGGTTCCCCTCACCATCTCTCCCATAGCATCATGGTATATCTTGGAAAACCCCCCTTTCAGCAGTTATGCAACACTTTCCATTTTTAATTAATAACATAAATACATACATTACCTTTTATAACAAAAATTTTCATCAAATCCAAAATTCACACATATTCAGTCTACCACAATCTTTTGGAAATTTATAGTTATATTTACAATCTAGGGGAAACAGGGGTGTTACAACAACTTCTAGGAAAAAAAAAGTGGTACTCCAAGGAGAAGGTAGAGAAAATATTTCCTCACCTCATTCAGTAAATGTTTTAGGGAACAAAAGCCTCCATAAATGGGGAGGTATGATCCAGATTGGATCAATATATTATTTGTCATCTATCTTGAAGCTTTTAGAGTGGAAAAATTGGAGGAATCAACTTGAAAGGTTATTTTAGTGGCAGGTCCTAATTTGGAAAATTGCATTTTGGAACCATCTGGAGCCATTTTGAGGCATTAAATGGTTTTTTTGGGGGTTTTGATGTCTAAAATATATGCCCACCTATTGAATTTATTTTGCACTTCGATACATTTATAACAACGCAAATTTCTCATCAATCGAAGTTCGTATGTAAAAGGTATGCCTTTAGCAAGTGGACCCATCATGTTGACCAACATTGTATAGGAGTATGCCACACCAACCCCCATTACTCATGCATATGGGGTTAGTCACATGAGGAATTTTAGGAAAGTTACTAAAAATCCAAAACCCTATTACAATTGATTGTTCAAGATGTAAAAAACCTACCCAAAGATGGTTATCGGGCTATATTAAATATTGGGCCACTAGGAGGAGAAGGGGTTTCATTCTATGTTATTGTATTTTGTTCCATCGTAGAGAGGAACAACTGGGAGTGGGAAATTAGAGAGCATAGCATAGAGGGGTTAATGTTTTGTAGCAGCCTAACAGGCCACAAGTCTCAGGTGACTCCATAGAGAATGTCTTCTCCTTTGCACTTGCATTATTTCGATACCAGAGAAAATAGAGTGGAGCAGACACACCTTCTAGATGGGTTTTGTCCCATAAGGGTTTCTCAAAGAAAATATTTTTGTTATATTGTGGATGGTGTGTGATTGTACTTTAATTTTCTCTATTTTTTGCATTCTATCTAATTCATGCATAAGCAGAAAATT
>SNQJ01S0053877.1:14198-45373 GCA_010110895.2 Picea sitchensis
CGGGAACTTGGCACAACGATTTTATCTCTACCAACAAAGGGGGTCTTCAATGAGTGCTTCCATAGTCACTCATCTTCTTTGCATCCTTATTTATCATCTTGGACTGAAAATGTTGCCAGCAAATTTTTCACCCAAAACAAATTTGTTTCTCATTTCTCCTCCAAATCAGAGAGCTACAAGCGCTCTTCCCTCTTTTGTATATTGGTCTCTCCACTCCTCTTCCTCGCAGATCTCCTCTTCCCACGAATTCACTTCCTTTCTTTCCTTCCTCAACAAGATTGTGTGGGTATGAATCGTCATCTCATGGTCAGGTTAGGAATCCTTGCAAATGGTTACTCTTCCCATCTCCTCATTAACTCTTGGGGATGCTTCCCAACTACCAGCCTGACTGGTAATTCATTTTCGGGTCAGAGGATTGTTCTAGGTCTGAGAAATTAAATTCAGTAAGGTATTGGTTTGGTGGGGTTCATCTCAACCATTTATGGTTCCCCTCACCATCTCTCCCGTAGCATCATGGTATATCTTGGAAAACCCCCCTTTCAGCAGTTATGCAACACTTTCCATTTTTAATTAATAACATAAATACATACATTACCTTTTATAACAAAAAGTTTCATCAAATCCAAAATTCACACATATTCAGTCTACCACAGTCTTTTGTAAAGTTATAGTTATATTTACAATCTAGGGGAAACAGGGGTGTTACAACAACTTCTAGGGAAAAAAAAGTGGTACTCCAAGGAGAAGGTAGAGAAAATATTTCCTCACCTCATTCAGTAAATGTTTTAGGGAACAAAAGCCTCCATAAATGGGGAGGTATGATCCAGATTGGATCAATATATTATTTTTCATCTATCTTGATGCTTTTAGAGTGGAAAAATTGGAGGAATCAACTTGCAAGGTTATTTTAGTGGCAGGTCCTAATTTGGAAAATTGCATTTTGGAACCATCTGGAGCCATTTTGAGGCATTAAATGGTTTTTTGGGGGGTTTTGATGTCTAAAATATATGCCCACCTATTGAATTTATTTTTCACTTCGATACCTTTATAACAATGCAAATTTCTCATCAATCGAAGTTCGTATGTAAAAGGTATGCCTTTAGCAAGTGGACCCATCATGTTGACCAACATTGTATAGGAGTATGCCACGCCAACCCCCATTACTCATGCATATGGGGTTAGTCACATGAGGAATTTTAGGAAAGTTCCTAAAAATCCAAAACCCTATTACAATTGATTGTTCAAGAAGTAAAAAACCTACCCAAAGATGGTTATCGGGCTATATTAAATATTGGGCCACTAGGAGGAGAAGGGGTTCCATTCTATGTTATTGTATTTTGTTCCATCGTAGAGAGGAACAACTGGGAGTGGGAAATTAGAGAGCATAGCATAGAGGGGTTAATGTTTTGTAGCAGCCTAACAGGCCACAAGTCTCAGGTGACTCCATAGAGAATGCCTTCTCCTTTGCACTTGCATTATTTCGATACCAGAGAAAATAGAGCGCAGCAGACACACCTTCTAGATGGGTTTTGTCCCATAAGGGTTTCTCAAAGAAAATATTTTTGTTATATTGTGGATGGTGTGTGATTGTACTTTAATTTTCTCTATTTTTTGCATTCTATCTAATTCATGCATAAGCAGAAAATTAGTAACTAAGTATTCTGGAATCTAAAGGAATTTAACCTTCCTAGTGTAGATTACAGTTTTATTTATCATATATTTGTGATGAAATATTCCAGTCCAATATCCACAACAATTATATATAATATTGGTATCAAAGCATTTTTTTCTTTTGGGTATTGTTGGAAGTTGCAGGATCTAGGAATCGGCATAAAGAGAAGTCATAGAAACCCTAGCCATGGCAGATAAGTCTATTTATAACATCCCTCAAGATCCAACAGAAGAGATACTTGAGAGGTTCAAACTGCAATTTGTCGACATTAGTCACAATATGAACCTCCTCATGGTGTCTCTATCACGCAAGCTTGGACCATTTGGAGATGATGGAGAATAAAACTCAGAGATCAGATCATAGGGGAAATCGAGAGATCGCGAAGAATAAGGAAAGGAGTCATGGAAATAATATGATAAAGAGAAGTCGAGTTTGAGTGTCTTTAAACCTTCACAGTCCTATTGAAGATGGAAGTGAATGTGGACATAAATCCATACCAAGGTGACATCTATGCATTAAAATTTAATCATTGGTTGCAACAACTAGAAGTTTATTTTAGTGTTCACCATATAGATGAAGGGAAGAATATTTCATTTTATAGATTGAATTTATAGGGCCATGCTTTAACCTGGTGGTATTGTCACATGGAAACACTTAGGTTGGAGGGTGATCCACCAATAACTAGGTGGAAGGAATTCAAAACCCTCATCAAGTCCCAATTCTACCCTATCGGGTTTGTAGACGACTAATGGATCTGGTGGTACTACTTCAGGTAGAGGCAGAGGAAGAGTACACCACTAATTTCATAAAGATGGCTAGCATGTTGGGTATATTTCCCAAGAACCCATATGTACTCCTCAAGTATATCAGGTTTTTACACAGTCATCTATGAAAGAAGGTGATTCTCTTCAATCCAAGGACAATGGATGAGGTGTGTGTACATGCATAGTACGTGGAAAACATACACCAAAAGAAAGGGAAGCCAAGTGGTTCGAAGCATAAAGAGCACCAAGAAGCTTCCAAGGAGGGGAAGAAGAAGTGGAAAGGGGGAGAGATAATAAGACAACAACCACTACACGTCAGTGCAAACATCCCAAAAACCATTGCAATCGTTGCAACATTGATGGCCACACCGAGGAAAAATGATGGAAATTGCATCCAGAGCTAAACCTGAAGAACCATAAGGATGAAAAGAAAAAGAATAATTTATCCATGAATTCAAGAAATCAGGTTGAAAGTATTTCAAATGTGGATGGAAATATTTCTTGCACAATTGTGCAGAAGGAGGTGAATCTAAGTAGTTGTCATCACTAGGAAGAGAATGATATGACCAAGCCCTTCCACATCAGGATTCAGGTCAAGAAGGCCAAGATAGATGCTTTGTTCGATCTGTTTCATAGGCTAATATCATATCATTGAATCTGGTTAGCAAGTTTGTATTGGAGGTTCATGATAATCCTAACCCCTATCCATTGGGTTGGGTAAACAAGGATGTATACATAAAGGTAATGAAACAATGTAAGATTAAATTTTCTATAAGTGTTGATTTTCTTGATGAAGTGGAATTGGATGTAGTGCCCCTTAATGTTTGTGGACTAGTGTTTGGAGGCCCCTACATGTATATGAGGGATGCAATATTCATGCAGAGATCCAACCAATATTGTCTGATGAAGGATGGGAAGTCATACATCATTAATGCACATAAAGGAAAGTCAAAGATCTCACTGGTAAGTGTCAACCAAGCCAAGAAGTTGATTAGTTCTAGTAAGAAATATGTTTTTCTTTTCTTAATAGAAAATCATTATGTTGATGAGTCAATGAGAGTGCAGGAATCCTTGGAGGGGTGTACTAAAGAACAAAAACACTAGTTCAAGTATTTTCTATAGGAATACAGAGGAGTGTTCAAGGATCCTAAAGGGATACCACCCAAGAGGGATGTGGAGCATGAAATACAATTATTTCCAGACTCCCCATTGTCGAATATTGGGTTGTATAGATAATTTGTTCTAGAAAAAAATGAAGTGAAGAAGAAGTTGTAGTAGTTGTTTGAGCAGGGTTTGATTCAACCAAGTACCTCACGTTGTGGGTCACCCATCATAATTTTACCCAAGAAGGATGGGACTTGGAAAATGTGTATCATTTACAAGGAATTGAATAACATTACACTAAAGAATCGATACCCTCTGCTAAGGATCGATAATATGTTGGACCAACTGCAACATGATAAGTAATTCACTAAGATGGATTTGAAACCAAGATATCACCGGGTACGAGGAAAAGAAGAATATACATGGAAGACTACCTTCAAGACAAGGCAATGTTTGTATGAGTGGTTGGTTATGCAACGCATCAACTACGTTTATGAGACTAATGAATGATGTTTTACACCCTTATCTAGAATCATTCGTTATTGTTTATTTGGTTGATATACTAGTTTATAGTGCTACCTGGGAGGAGAACATATCACATCTTATGCAGTTGTTAGAGACTCTGAAGAAGCACCAATTGTTGTACAATCTCAAGAAATGTGATTTTTCTCAGTGGTATTTGGTGTACTTGGGGTATGTGATCAGTGGATGGGAGCTCAAGATATATCCCACAAAGATGGAGGCCATCATGAAATGGCCAGTTCTTGCAAATGTCACTGAAGTTATGAGTTTTTTGGGGGTAGCGCAATACTTGTGAAAGTTCATTTCTTCATTTTTCAACAGTAGTTGCACCACTCCACACCATAACARCCAGTGATAAGAGTTTCTAATGGGGGAAGAATCAGAAAAAATCCTTTTATGAGATGAAAAGAAAGGTTGGAGAGGAAATAAGGAGATTGATAAGACTCGGGAAAGGAGTTGCGGAAATAATATGAGAAATAGAAATCGAGTYCGAGTGTCGTTAACCCTTCATAGTCCCTATTCAATATGGAARTGAAAGTGGACATAAAGCCATACCAAGGTGAGATCAATACATTAAAACTGAATCATTGGTYGCAACAACTAGAAGTTTATTTTAGCATTGACCATATAGATGAAGGGYAGAAGATTTCACTTGCTAGATTGAAGTTAGAGGGCCATGCTTTAAACTGGTGGAAAAGTCACACAGACACACTTAGTTTGGAGGGTGATCCTCTAGTAACTAGGTGGGAGGACTTAAAAACCCTCATCAAGTCATAACTCCACCCTATTGGGTATGTAGAGGACCAATGGATTTGGTGGCACTACTTTAGGCATAGGAAGGAGTAGATTGTATGGGAGTATACCACTAAGTTCAGAAAGATGTCCATCATGTTGGGTATCTCTCCCAAGAACCTATATATACTCCTCAATTATTTGGGGCTTTTACATAGTCATCTATGAAAGTGAGTGATACTCTTCAATCCAAGGACATTTGATGAAGCGTGTGTAAAGGCACATTACATGGAAAACATAGGCTAGAAGAAAGGGAAACCAAGTGGTTCGAAGCAGAAAGAGCACCATGAAGCTTCCAAAGAGGGGAAGAAGTGGAAAGGGGGAAAAGATAAGAAGATAGCAACCAATGCACATCAATGAAAAGATACCAACAATAATTTCAATCTTTTCAACATTGATGGACACGCAGAGGAAAAAATATGGAAACTGCATCCAGAGATGAACCTGAAGAACTGCGAGAAGGAAGGAAATAAAAATAATCTTTTAGCCATAGATTCAGGAAATCAGGTTGAAATTAGATCGGATGTGGATGAAAATATTTTCTACACATTTGTGCAGAAGGAGGTGAACCTAAGTAGCCTTCGTCACCAAGAAGAGAAGGAGGTGACCAAGCTCTTACACATCAATATTCAAGTCAATAAGACCAAGATAGATGCTATGTTCGACTCTGGTTCACATGCTAATATTATAGCAGAAAATTTGGTCAGTAATATTGGGTTGGAGGTTCAGTACAATCATCCAAGCCCCTATCCATTGGGTTGGGTAAACAAGGATGTAGATATAAAAGTAAAGAAACAATGTAAGATTAAATTTATTATAAGTGTTTTTTTTTTATGAAGTGGAATTGGACGTGGTACCCCTTGATGTATGTGGAATATTGTTTGGAATACACTACATGTATATGAGGGATGCAATCTTCATGTAGAGAGAAAACCAGTACTGATTGATCAAGGATGGGAAGTCATACATCATTAACGTACATAAAGGAAAGTCAAATATTTCATTGGTGAGTTCCAACCAAGACAAGAAGTTGATTAGTTTTAGTAAGAAATATTTTTTGTTCTTCTAAAGATAAAATCAGTCTAATGATGAGTCAATGAGAGTGAAGGCATCTCAAGAGGGGATTACTAAACATAAAAATCATTGGAGGATTTTCTACAGGAATACAAAGGTGTTCAAGGAGCCTAAAGGGATACCACCCGAGAGGGATATGGAGCACGAAATAAAGTTATTTCCAGACTCCCCATTCTCGAATATTGGGTTGTATAGACAGTCTATTATAGAAGTTAATGAAGTGAAGAAACATTTGCAGGATTTGTTGGAGTAGGATGTGATTCGACCAAGTACCTCATCTTGTGGGTCACCCATAATATTTGTACCCAAGAAGGATGGGACTTGGACAATGTGTATAAATTACAAGGAATTGAACAAGATTACACTAAAGAATCAGTACCCTCCACCAAGGATCAATGATATGTTGGACCAGTTGCAACATGTCAAGTACTTCACTAAGCTAGATTTGAAATCGGGATATCACCAAGTACGATTCAAAGAATAAGATACCTGAAAGAATGCCTTCAAGACAAGATAAGGTTTGTATGAGTGGTTGGTTATTCCTTTCGGTTTATGGAATGCACCAACTACATTGATGATACTAATGAATTATGTTTTACTCCCTTATCTAGATTCATTTTTTATTGTTTATTTGGATGATATATTGGATCACCATCCACTAGAGTATTTGCAGGACCAAAGTAAGCTACAAAAAACTAGGCATTACAAGTGGATGGGCTTTTTACAATAATTTCATTTGGTCATAAAGGATAAGAAGGGTAGCACAAATAAATTGGAAGACATGCTTTCATGGCCTCCCACATCTAAGATTACAGCTTTGGGAACTCTGGTGAACATGGATCCTCTTACCCATGATGCATACAAAGAGGAATACACATAAGATGAGGACTTCAAGGAAGTGTTTTAGAAGCTACAAGGACAAATTCATATAGAAGAAGGTAAGGGAAAGGTTGATTATCACTTTCAGGATGGTTTACTCTAGAAGATCGACAAGATCTATGTGTCTAAAGGTGAACAATTGTAGCTTATCAGAGATGCTCACACCTCAAACATTTCGGGACATTTCGGTATTGGAAAGACAGTTTCCAATTTACAAAGGTATGTGTACTGGCCCAAAATGCAAGAATATGTAGAACAGTATATTAGAGGATGTATACTTTTTTGTACCAGCAAGCCCAGTAATATGAACCAGGGTCTATACCATCCCTTAACTGTATCCACTCGACCTTGGAAAAGTATTTCCATGGATTTTGTGCAAGGTTTATCAACCACACAGAAGGGACATGACTATTTATTTGTGGTAGTTGATAGGTTCTATTATAGCATGATTTGTACTTGTGCAAATCCCAACACAAGTCCCCCAAATCTACGTAACTATGGAAAATCCTACCATTGTCACCTTACTAAGAAATTCCATCATTTTATTGATGGAGGAGGTCCACCACAGGGGAGGCTTCCTCGATGATGTCAAGGGATCAAAGTAGCAAGTAAAGTAGTCAAGCCTACATCCCCCTCTCTAGATCATCTAAATATTAGTCTAGGTCAGGGTAGTAGAAGAAGATTGAAGTTGTTTGTGTACCCTCCTAGAACAATAACACTTTATAGAATATACGCAATGATTTCCAATCTCAAACGTGCAATAAATATCCCTTGTAGACACTAGACAATGAAAATTGCAATGGCTGGTACAAATTTGCAGTAATACACTAGTCTTATAACAACAATATAAATTTGTAATAGAAACAATAAAAAGATCTTAGAATTTCAACAATTGACCATGAAAATTAAGCATGCATCACATTGAAACATTATCCAATTTCTTAAGATAAATTCTAAGCAAGTTAAACCACTTTCACAAGAGTGTATCCAGCAAATAAATGTGTGTTAAGATGGTTGTAGAAAACTTTTTCATCAACGACAAGTTTACCAGTGAGTTAGTGAGTGTTAGTGTTAGTATAATGCTTGAGAAAATTTAAAGAGAGTGTTTGTTGATCAATTTCACCACAAGAGAGTTTTAAAAATTAGTTCCTTTGAGGGCTATGGAATCTATATACATAAATACAACAATGCTTGAAGATTGAAATAGAAAAGACCAAGATTTAGGGATTAAACTCTAAGGTTCTAACACATTAGGGCCTTAGGGTTTAAGCCTGAAAGAGAAGGATTGCTAGAGTGAAAGCACTTTTGGGCTCTAGCAACCTTTTCTCCCTTCTTAATACTTCAACTAGGTCAAGAAATCAAGTGTCTAGGGATAAAATCCTAAAGTGCTAGAACTTCAGGGTTTAGGATGATAACCCTAGAAAGGATATTTCACCAATTTTAAACAAGAATAACCTTGTGAGAGGAGGAAGCACTTATGCTCCTCTCTTAGGATTTTACCAAGCAAGACGTATAGCATAAAGAAGAAATATTCACCATGTAACATAACAACATAAATATAAATTTCTTAAAATTAACTTACTTTAGGCAAGAAACCAAGAGACAAAACCCTAATTGCATAAATTCTTCTTCAAAATCAGCAAAAGCATCCACAAAATTATCCTTCAAGCATGGCCCATTAGTAGAAGAGAGAGATAGCCCAAGATAGGGTGAAAATTTCAGACTTGTTCTCACAAATGGTAAGGAATGAATGATGAAAAATGAAAATGAGATGAACCTCTATTTATATGAGGTCATCTAAACCAATTTGTCCACTTTAAATTGTCAACGGAAAATTAGAAGAGGGTTGAACCCCTTCATTTTCCTTTACAATTTGCAAAAAATGAAAATTACATAAAATAAAACCCTAAAAAGGGTGAACTCATTCCCTAGGAGGGTGATGTAGGGATGAATAGTGAGACGTCAAGCCTCAAGGAGAGAATGTTGGGACTCCAAAGTCCATATGTCATGCTCTCATGTGACAAAGTGTCATGCCATGTGTATTCTCCTATCAAACCACCTCCAGAATCGATCATCCATCAAACCCTAGACTCCAACATGGCGTCAGGGGATAGAGGGTGATTTCCTAGGCCTTCAAAGGCCATGTCCAAGTGTAGAAGGTGATTTCATGTGTGGTTCATCATCATTCACTGGGAAAGGTCCTACAAATACAAACACGTACACCCTCCAAGGGTCCACAATTCATATGAATCATTCCAAATAAGCCACATTTAATACAAGAACCACCCAAACAAGTACATTAAATCCCCCCTTTTCAAATTAAACAAATGCTCAAAGACCTTATAATATTTTCCAAATTTAGGTATGGGAGGGGTGTCATGGTGCCCTATTGGGTAGGTTAATCCCCAAGTCAAGGAATGTTTCCCAAGAAGACCCTATCTATATCATGTAGTGATATGAGGTGGAGTGGGGAAAGACTCTTGGGCTTGGGGTTATTGACATATCAAGGGTTCATATTGTCTCATTTATGGATGCCCTTTTGGAGGGTGTGATACATCCTTGAGTTCCCTTTATTTGTAATGCAACCTTTTTCCAAGCCCTTTGATTTCCTTTTCTATTAACTATGAACATTGAGTGATATGCGCAATGGAAATAAAAAGGGAACCACAATGCCCCTTGAAGTTAGAGAACATTGAGTGCTATTTTCACTGGAAATTAAAGAACACCACAATGCATTCCTCCATCAAGCGAGACATTTTTATTTATTTTTTTTAAATTCCTTTATTCATTCAGAGAAGCATTTCATGGCTCTCAGGACTTTAGCGTGAGCATTTATGTATGATGGCAGTTATAACACCTCTTGGCCTTCAACCCCCTCTTCCTATGAAATGAGGTACAATCCCTTCTTGGGGTTAATGCACCTCGTTATCGCACAATTTGTACTTTCCCCAAAATCCCAATGCAAGTGGGTACAGAATTGGTGTAACTGGAAATAACCTATCATTGTCACCTTAATAGGATATCCCTTTCTATTTAGGAGTATGTTTAAGCTACCCCAAAGGAGACATCCTCGGTGACCTAAGGAGTTTGAGAAGGCTAAGGCAAATAGTCACAAGGTAACTCTTCCTCTCTCACAGATCACTCTAATCATAGGTTTATTTTATGTTTTAAAGATGAAGTAAATGAATAGTATTGTGTACCTACCTAGAACAAGACAACAAGGAAAACATGTACTTTCCAATTACCAGATGATTGTTAGTACTTCATAAGACAATAATCCTTTGATAAAATAAGCTAGTTAATTATGAATTTGCAGCAATGCATCATTTTATAACAGAAAATAATATCTTATAACAGCCATGACATTCAAGCCTTGAAATTGCTTGAAAAAGACAATAAAAAGTGACCTTAACTAGGCAAATTGATAGTAAATTGTCACAAGCAAAATTGGCAATGATAGGCTAGCTTTTAGTGTCACTTTTGAAGAGATTTTTCTGCATTTAGATGGCTGTAGCTATCGTTTTTAACAACAACAAGTTTAAATGGTCAAAAGTGCAAGAAAACCATACACAAACTAGCAATCACCTAGTAGATTCACTAGCAATTATCACAATTGAATTTTGATTGTTTCTAGTGTGAGTTATGTAGGTAAAAGTGCCAATTTAATGTATATTTATATGTATGTAGTAATGTTTTTCTACAACATCAAGTTAGCTTAGGACTTATTCTAATTTAGGGTTAGAAAAAGTTAGTAAAGATTTCAAGGATAAGAGTATAAGTGTTTGTTTGCTCAGTCACCACTTGTAAGAGGTAGTCTAGTGCCTTTCTAGGGTAAATGGAGTCACTAATGGCAGCAGAAAATTCTTAAAGGAAATGTAGCAATGATAATGGTATGTTGAAGGGTGGAGAGGATAAGGGAGGTGTTGGTATCCCAAGGCCTCAAAAATCCACTTCCAAGATAAAATTGCTAGAAAGTAACAAGGGTTAGGCCCTAGCGATTTTCTCCTTCCTTGAACAAAATGTAATAAATTATGCAATTGGAAATGGAAGTAAGGTTAATAGAGTGCTACAATTGTAGGGCTCTAGTATTTACTTCAAATTAGGTGCCTTTCAAGAGATTTTAACACGTGGAAGATTATAGGGGAAAAGATGATAACACATGTCATACCCCTAGGGTTTCAAGCTAGCAATTTCATAATCTTAGACATGAAACAAGTAAAAAATAACCATAGCATTCATTCACAATAAATAAATTCAGAATTTCCACGTATTTCACCAAGAATAATCTAGCAAGTGACCCTAGTTGAATATCCCCCACATGAAAATAGCCAAAATACACCAAAATTTGCCTCCTTCAAGAAGTGTGCACCACTAGTTTTAGCCAATAACACTTAAGGGAGGTTGAATTTCATACCTATACTTGAGTGATGAAAGAATGATGAAAAAATACAAGAGATTTATCTCTTATTTATACAATGGAAATGAGCTTTAATTATGTTTTAGGTCACAAAAGGTCGACATGGCTAGTTTACATCAAAAATCCAATTTTTACATAAAATCAACAATTTCAAACCCTAATTTGTCTTTAGAGATGATGTCATGCCCCTCTTAGGGTGACATTAGGCCCCATAATGGAACTCTATGCCTCAAAAGTGAAACGTTAGGCCTCAAAAGGCCTCAGAAGCTACCACACGTGTCAACCAAGTCGTCCTCATGCCAAAACCCTAACTGGATGATGTCAAGGCTCAATATGATGATGTCAAGGGCCTTCAAGGGCCAAATTCATGGTGGAAGGGAAAGACCTCCCTGGGTCTAGGCCTGTCAGAGTGTCTCGGATGAAACACTATTCTTCTTTGATAGTGCCATCCTCTGGTGTCTCTCTACCTCTGGTTGGGGTCACAACATCCATCTGGTGGGATTTTAGCCCCATGGAGGTCCGAGCTAATAATATCCCCATATGTACCTGTCCACCGGGCATGGTCTTGCAACAAAAAAAAGTACACCCTTCATGGGATCATAAATCACAGGGATCATAGCAATGCCAATCACATCTAATAATCAAATTACCCAAACATGTGCATCAAACCACCCTTTACCCAGAAAAATGCTCAAGGACGTTATGGAGTTTAACAAGACAGGTTTGGAGAGGGTCTCATGATGTCCTATTGGGATAATCCTCCTGAATTTTGGGGTGTTTCACAGATGAATACCAATCTAGGTCATGTAGGTGTATGAAATGGTGTAGGGGAATGTTTGGGCAAGAGGTGCAATGATAACAGGGAAATGTAGGTCTTGCATGTGGGTGCCTCTGTAGAGGGAGAGCTGCACCTTGTCATGGATGGAATTGTTTCCTATCCCATTCAATGCCTTTTATTATTTGTATTATTTCTTTTTATTTTCAAGAGAATAGTTGGGGGACAATGTCGTGGCATGGTGACCAGTGGTGACAGCGTTACCCACAAGCACTTCACAGAAATGAGAATTATGGCTCATAATGAGACCCCCTTTCTCTTGGCTATGCCACCAAGAGCCACTACCCTGGTTTGGTGACTATATAGATGGTAGTGTTATACCGCTACATGCCCATGGACCTAATAGTCTATCTCATGATGAGACCTCCTATCGACCAAATAGACCTTGAGTTTTAATTTATTTTACAGGTCCCCTTTTCTTACTAAGAAGCCTTTTATTTCTTTCTCGAGAATCCTTGGGTGAATCATCTAAAGGTTTCAATTTGTCTTTTAACTTTTTCCAGCTACTTTTACCCTCTAGGCCTTTAGCCCCTTCTTCCCACAAGGCAACGTACAACCCTTACTAGTTTGGAAAACCCAATGCCTGAACCAAAGTAGGGGATATGAGAGGGAAAATGATGAAAAGTGGTAAGTATGGAAGGAATGGACGATGGCCTTTCATAGACCCACCTAGTGGCAACTCATCCCTAAGGGAACTAGCTTACTAGGGCACTATGTCACCCCCCTAGGTATGAACAAGTCAAAGAGCATAATTTCCAAGAAAATGTTATGAAACAAAAGAGAGTTCAATGCACATATTCAAATGCTTTGAAAATAATAGTGGCACATACCATGATACCCAGACTCATTACCTCATGGAGCAAGACCCACTGCTACTTCAGGATCAAGCCGATGGGATGGATGTTACTATTGTTGATAGATAGGATGCACTGAAGAAAAGATGGGCCCTCTGGGGCCAATATCAAGTCATATGGCTCTCGGTATTCCATGGCTAGGACCTATGGGCCTCGAGACATAATCTCCCTAGTTATCCTTAGGATAGGGGATAACATTTGGCTCCAACTCGGGGACATGTGCTCACCGTAGAGCGCATGAGAACCTCAACATCTCTGGCATGACCTGTAATATGCTAGACCTCAACAAAAATAATTAGTAATCTTTTGGGGTGGTGATATCACCCTTGGCTCATATATGATACAATGAAATAAAAATAAGCAAGCATATATACAAATGGAAATGAAACTACAAATACACTACTCTAGCAAGATATGCAGATGGTATATACAATGAATGCAAATGCCTACCTACTTACATGTACTTACCTGTGAAGTCAAGTATTTTCCCCATGATGGGGTTTAAGGAGGTGTCCACTAACCAGTAATAGACATCTTCTTCCTTCCAACATGGATAGATAATAGGCATCATTGATTGACTTCATTCTGAATCTAAAAGGTCCAATCCAAAACTTTGTGCATCCCTTAATATTGTTAGTCTCCCCCATCTTTGTATCCCACTCAAAAACCAAATATCCTTTCTTGTAGTCCCCTCCTTAAGAATCAACTGCTTCTTTTACTCTGGTGTATTGTGTCGAGGGAGGGGGGTTGGGTTATGTAATTAGTACATATTCTTGGTTTGGCTCAGTCAACGAATGTTCATCATCCTGTTTCCATTTGATGAAGCCAACTCCTTGCCTTCTAAAACTTATCAAATTGTCATCTTCTTGTGTAGAAAAATAGTCATCCCAGTCTTCAGAGAGGTTAGAGGCATCATCAGGATAATCACCCCAACTTGTATCTCTTTCTTTCTCCAGAATGATGGGGTGAGTTTCTATCAAAGAACTATCCCTTATGTATGTTTTGTGATAATGTAACGTCTCATTATTACTTTGTGTAATGTTGTCCTTGTGATTTCTAGGAAGATTATGGTCACCCTTTCCCTTGGTCCATGTTATCTCATTAATATTATCTTCTTCTACCAAGGGAAGAGCGGTCCAACCTTGAAATAAGCATGGATCTACATAGTTGTAGTCACTATGTCCATGATTACACCTTTCTATGTGTTCCATTCTCTTTGTCTTGTTATGCAAGGTGATGCAATCTTGGTCCCTGACGAGGATAGTTGTGTAAGACAAGTCCATTTGTAGACTTTCGCCTAAAGTAGCATCCCATTCCCTAGATAATATAATTCCCCAAGTGTCAGGTGTATAGACAACAATGACGTCCATTATGATGGGGAAATTAGGGTAGTCATCAAGGTGCACTTGAAGACCTCCCATCAGGCCATAGACCTTGATCCCCTTTGACTCAAATCTATGAACATCGGTATAAGGCACTGTAACTTCCAACCCCAATTGGTTCATAACCTTCAAACTCATCATATTGACAGATGAATCGGAGTCAAGCATGCAATTGTGAAGATATAGGTCATATATTAGAAAGGAAGTGAGAAATGGTGTTTGCTCATTTTGCTCAAAATGACCAGTTTGTAATAGTGTGGGAGTTTCTTCGAACGATTGTTGGTCATCTTTTTTCAAAGAAGAGATTTCCAACATTCCATGAATCCTTTTGAATTTTTGTAAGATATAGTCCATACTAGTGCTTAGGTTGGTCCTATCATTGCTAGGTTTTGGTAAATGTTGGGGTAGATCGCCAACATACACCTGGGGCTCTTCAATATTTACCCTTGATTCCTGACTTGTTTGGCCCAAGCATTCAATCCTAGTCTTCCTCATGTCTTGATTTTCTTGGATTTGATTTGGCATGAACAAGGTAAATATGGAATATACATAATTAAATTTCTCATGAGTAGTCTTTGGGTGATAATGTTCAAAATGGGACTCTTTGCATGACAAGGACTTAGGATCATCTTCTTGTCTTGCAACATTTTGTAGGTTCAAAGTGTTCGGAAAAATTTGTTCTTTTGGAGCATGAGGTTTTATTGTCTGAGGAAGTCTCATAGAAAGAGGCTTTTGGGTTTGTGATAGTGACCTTTCTAAATTAGTGATTTATTCAGAGGTACCTAGATCCTTAGAGAGTTCATGTAGTTTTGAAAAAACTAAGGCATCTTTCATAGTTGAGAGCCCATTCTTCCAAGTACCAACCCCTTTAGGGGGAATGGTTAACTCAATCTCATCATTTACCTATARCATCTCTGGGAAATCATGTTCTTCTTCCTCAACCTATTCCTCATTGAACCATAGGACATCATCTTGGTCCTGGRGAATGGGATCACACCATTTGAGATTTTCTTCAATCCGAAAAGCACCATCTTGTTCTTCCTTGAGGTTTGTAGGGAATCGGTTCCTAAGGATGAATTGGAAGTTTCCTTCGAAATAATTGAAGTATTGTCCGATATTAGCACTCTCTGGTAGAAAGTCAGAATAAATTTGACTAAGTAAGGTATTAAACCTGTCATTAAATTCCCTAACAGTTTCATCGTTTTGTTTGTAGATGTTGAGATATTGGGAATAAAGGGATGTCATATCTTCCATCACACCCCATCTTTGCAGGAAAACTTGTTCTAAATATTCACAGTTTGTAAGGATTTTGATTGGGATTTTAGTGCTCCATTTTCTAGCATTTCCAGTAAGTGAGGCAAATAAAAGTCTCATGAATGTGTCAAGATGTTCTTTCCCAAACTGATGAAAGTCATATCTCTCACAAAATTTGGTCCAATGTGTGTTACCAGAAGCCCTAGACTCTCTGGAAAACTTGGGTATCCATGAATCATTATTTTTAGGGAGATAATGTAATCCTCCTTGGATATTGGTTAAGTCTAAATGGTCGAAGAGTTCCTCGGGAGCCCATCTAGGAGGGGCCATGGGGACAATAGGAACTACAGGACAAGAGAGAGTGTACTGACGTCCACTACGGGTCATCATCAGTGGAGTCACTAGAAAATATCCTTGATATTATCAAAGGTATGAAGGGAACATCCTCAGTGGATTCGCCAGGTAAGCTTTGTAAGATAAAGGATTTTGAGAAAAGGCTTACCGAAAAAGTGTCGTCTTGAGGAAAATTCACTCAGTGTTCCCTGGAAACGGAGGTTATTCAACTTATTGGTTGAAGTTAAGTGGTTCACAAAGTGAGGTCTGAAATTTGGCCTCTTTAAGTCTTATTGGTTGAAGTTAAGTGGTGTGCAACTCTCGGAGGAGGTTTATTTTAGTGTTTTTTTTGGCATTTTCTTGGTGGAAAGTCTTCAACTAGGCTATTTTCTAGATTATTCTTGGTGAATGTAAGTAAAATTCTGCAATTATTCTTTCCTTTGAATGGTTATGGTATCTTTACTTTGCATTTTACTAACATTATTAAATTTCTAGCTTAAAACCCTAGGAGATTAAGCACATATTATTGTCCTTGTCTCAATAGCTTTTCACCTACTAGATTTTGCTAGAAAGACCTGTCCTTTGAAGCATGTGTTAGAGCCCTACCATTGTAGCACTCTAGCATCATTTTCTTCATCGAGACTTTATTTACTTCAAGCTTGAGCTAAATAAGAAGGAAAACCACTAGGGCCTAGAGTTACCTACTTTGTAGTAGTCGTTTTCCTCCTAGGTTTTGTTGATTGAGGCCTCGGGTTATCAACACCTCAACCATCATCCCTCTTGTCCTTATTTCACATACTATCATTTATTTCCTTCAATATTGTTGCTGAAAAAAAGTGACTCCATTAGCCCTAAATACATTGATCTAGACCTTATACTTGATTGATTGATGAGCACAACCCTTAAATCTTATACCTCAAGCTATTTGTTAACATTTCCTAGCTCTAGATTAAACTAATCTACTAATATTCTTGTTGTTGTTACAAAAGTAAGATACAACCAATTATTACAGCAGTAAAATCTCTTAAAAGCAATTACTAAAGTTGATTCTTACATTGCCTCATTAGCTTCTGACAAGTGCTATCATATTGCTATTGTTGTATTATCATTTTGCGTCATTTTGAAGCTTATTTAAGGCATTGATTGTGAAGCCATCATCATATATACATTGTTGTTATATATTTTTGTTTTCTTCATATTATATCAACTTATTTCTTTCATTGACAAGTCCAAGGTTTTCATGAAGCACTAACATCAATTGTACTTGCAAAAAATAGTGTTTTCTTGTTGTCTTGTTCTGGGCAGGTACACTTAATAATATCATTGCTTCATTTTGGTTAAACCTTTGGGACTTTATGATTGGTGTGACTTGTGAGAGGGGACAACTTTTCTTGATACCTAAAACTTTGCCTTCTCGAACCCCCAGGTCACCGGGGATGTCTCCCCTGGGATTTCACCCCTAAATAGAAAGAGGTGTCTTATTAATGTGACAATGATAGGACAACCTCATGTTATGCCAATGTTCCCTCATTTAGTCTTTCCCTTTTGGACAAGTACAAATTGTGCGATAACATTTTAACTTATCGCGCAATTTGTNGCCCCCTCTCACAAGTCACACCGGTCAGAAAGTCCCAAAGGTTTAACCAAAATGAAGCAATGATATGCTTAAGTGCACCTACCCAGAAAAAGACAACAAGAAAACACTATTTTTGCAAGTACAATTGATGTTAGTGCTTCATTAAAACATTGGACTTGTCAATGAAAGCAATAAGTTGATATAAGATGAAGAAAATAGAAATATATAACAACAATGTACAGATTATGGTGGCTTCACAATCAATGCCTTAAATAAGCTTCAAAATGACCCAAAATGATAATATAACAATAGCAATACGCTAGCACTTGTCAGAAGTTAATGAGGCGATGTAAAAATCAACTTTAGTAATTGCTTTTAAGAGATTTTACTATTGTAATAATTGGTTGTAGCTTACTTTTGTAACAACAGCAAGAATGTTAGTAGATTAGTATAATATACGGTTAGGAAATGTTAGCAAATAGCTTGAGGTATAAGATTTAAGGGTTGTGCTCATCAACCAATCAAGTATAAGGTCTAGATAAGTGTCTTTAGGGATAATGGAGTCACTTTTTTGCAGCAGCAATCTTGAAGGAAATAAAATATAGTATGTGAATTAAGGAAAAGAGGGATGATGGTTGAGGTGTTGGTAACCCAAGGCCTCAATCGACAAACCCTAGGAGGAAAACGGCTACTAGGAAGTAGGTAACCCTAGGCCCTAGCGGTTTTCCTTCTTCTTTAGCTCAAGATTGAAGTAAATAAAGGTTTGATGAAGCAAGTGATGCTAGAGTGCTACAATGGTAGGTCTCTAGCACATGCTTCAAAGGTTAGGTCTTTCTAGCAAAATCTAGTAGGTGAAAAGCTACTAAGACAAGGAAAATAACATGTGCTTAATCTCCTAGGGTTTTAAGCTAGCAATTTCATAATCTTAGTAAAATGAAAATTAAAGATATCATAACCATTCAAAGGAAAGAATAATTTCAGAAATTTACTTACATTCATCAAGAATAATCTAGCAAATAGACTAGTTGAAGACTTTCCACCAAGAAAATGCCAAAAAAACACCAAAATAAGCCTCCTCCAAGAGTTGTGCACCACTTAACTTCGGCCAATAAGCCTTAAAAAGGCCAAATTTCAGACCTCACTTGTGTGAGTGAAAGGAAATAGAGGGGAAGAAGTGTGGAAAGTGGTAAGTATGAGTGAGGAATGGTATGATGACCCTTCAAGGAAACCCCTCAGTAGTAACCATTTTCCCGAGGGTGACCAACTTACTAGGATACCATGTCAAACACCAAGGTGAAATTAGGAAAAAGATATAATTTCCAAGCAAACATTCCATAATCAGGAAAGGACTCTTTGCAACATGCTTAAATGCTTAAAATATTAAAGTGACACTTACCATGAGACTATAGTTGTCACCTCATGAAGCAAGAATTGTTGTCTTCTAGGAGCCAAACCGGTGTAGCAGATGTTGTTGCGTTACCGATTATGAGTGGGAATATGTGTGAAAATGAGGGGATTTGTGGGTTGTGCCATCCATTAGTCTCTCATCACTCAATTCTTGCTACCTACGGGCCTCGAGACATCATCTCCTTAGTTACCCCCAGGTTGGGGGGGTAACATCTGGCTCCTAAATGGGGACATGTTCTCACTGTAGAGCGCATGAGAACCTCAACATCTCCTGGTATGACATGTTCATACACAAACTCAAGCAAACTATTGAAAATGGAGGGGTGGTGCAACTCACCCCCTGTTCATATGGAAAAATGATAACTACGAAAATCTAGAGGAAAACTTGAAAATAAAATTTTCTAATATTTTAATCCAACATATCAATATGGGTATGAAAATCATATGAATTTAAGCAACATGTAAGGATGCAAGAAAAACAAAATGTAAATCAAAAATATGTATGCAAATCCAAGAAAAATTCAACCACACTACCATGACATGTGTGATGCACATATATACAATGCAATGCAAGATTCATATGCCTACCCTACCTACTCTAATCTATGTTAGTTGAAATTCTAGGTATAATCACATAACTAGTAAAACCATCCTAGTATCATATGAGAACATCTACCCGTGTGCTTCATCATAAACTAGAATAAAGATAAATCAAGCACAAAAAGAATATGAGTTAGAGCATCCATTATATCATATCATAAAATCTAACCCATGGAGGTGGGAGGGAGGGACAAGATTATGCCAAGTCACATTTCCACATGAATGCTCAGTCCACCTTTGAATAGGATTGTGATAATATGAAGACTCATGAGGATGACTCAAAGACCCTGAATTTTTACTACCCTGGAACCCGTCACTTCCCAAGGCCTGAGAAAGGATGAAAAAGAATTTAGAAGATGATTGATAATTGATTTAGGGGAGTATGAAAGAACGAGACATAAAATTTCCTCTTAAAGCATCAAACCTACCCTTGAATTCTAAGAATTTTTTTTACCTTGAAGACAACTTGGGACAAGGAACATGTTTCCTAGTTGCATCCTCAGTGACATAGAGAGATAAAGGAAAAGAAAGATACTCGAAAGTCTTATCACAAGAATCTTTCTCCGGGAAAATCATGACTTCATCTTGATCAAGGTCAGAGCATACAGATGGTTGAAAATAATATTCATATAATGAATCCAAGTAATTAAAATAATATGTATCAAACCCCCAGGATAAGATCATAAATCATTATGAGAATACTGCATTATGTCATCCTTGGGTGGTTGGAACAAATATGTAATCATGTCATCTTCTTGCTGCCAAACATCGGAATTAGTAGATATCACATATGGTTGTTGTAAAGGCAACAATTGAAAATGACCTTCAATATCATAAATGGGATCCCCATCATGACCAATCACATCCCATTTACGTCTCCAACATGTATAAACTCATCAATATTATCAATCACATCATCTCATTTCTCATAACATGAAGGATCTAGTGCATCCAAGGGTTCCTATAACACTTTTTCACTTTTTGAATCATAAAATGGAGCAATATCAAATACTTGGAAAGGAGCAGAACTTACCATGTTCTCTTCTTCATGTGAAGGAGGGATGGAATATTGGATGACTTAATCAAATAGAGCAAATACCAACACTTTATCTTCATGACTGTTAGATAATCCAAAATACAATTATCATAGTTTATAAAAGTTGAATAAATTGATTATTAATTTAGAATATTAGAAGTAATCTAGAATGATTGATAAATAAATGTAGACTTTTAGAGATACATTATTGTTGTAAGAGATATGACTCTAGAAAAGTGTAGTATCTTAGGCTCTAAATTAGGTGATTTGTTTTAAGATTGTTAAGATAGCATTTTATTGTAAATGGACACTTGTTGTGATCCATGTCTTGAGTTTGTTAGGACTTTTTAGCCTATATATTGCTCATTACAAGGGTATTGAGTTTTGGGATGTAAACTCTTGCAAAGTCTCTTATATAATTTATTTTCCTATTAATAAAATTGTGTCACGAGGACATACATTAGTATTGTGTAATTATCGAGCTCTAAGTAATCTTTGTTGAATTGAAGGAATTGTTGATGTGGAAGATCTGCATGTTGCAGACCAAGGAAATTCGGTGCATACTCACATTCGATGCATCGATTAGAGTTATTGTTCAAATGTTTTTAAAAGGGAAAATAAATTGTTTTACTTTTACTCATTTCAGTCATTAGACTTAGAAAAATTGATTTTTGCAAATTGCAAATCTGAAAGCGAGTTCACGGCATAGTAATTATGGTTTTAAAGATCCCAGATCTTACGCCATTAAAAACGTTGTAGTAATTTAGGTATTTTTAGGTGCCCGCGATTCAACATGCAAAGATAAGGCAATGTTGTTAGTGCTAGTTTCATCTCTAATTAAGCTGGCTAGCATGGGAAAAGACAAGCTGAGGAAGTGCACCACTGAAGTGTTGGTTGCCCGATTGATGTGATCCATACTTGTCTTCTCTTAAACAAAATAGCACGCACTTCTCCCAAACTTTCTGTCGATTCGACCTTGATTTCGTGTTATTGAGGACGATCGATATGCAAATCTTTGAATTTTCCTGTTTCTGATCAATCCTCAAAAATCTTCTTGATAAAGACAATCTTGGGGTTGACAGGTGCCTTTGTTTGGAGATTCGACCCATGGTCGCAGAGTA
This sequence comes from Picea sitchensis, assembly GCA_010110895.2. Taxonomy (NCBI): domain Eukaryota; kingdom Viridiplantae; phylum Streptophyta; class Pinopsida; order Pinales; family Pinaceae; genus Picea; species Picea sitchensis. The sequence continues at coordinate 35,821 of SNQJ01S0053877.1, forward strand.
TCTTTGTGTTATGTATGCACTCCCATATTGCAAACAATAAATCTTGCTTCTTGCGTTGCTAATATTGTGTTTATTGTGTTCCTCCTGTACACATGGAGTTGTTGTATGCACTCCCATATCCCATTACAATATCATGAAATTTAAGCCTGCAAATTTTTGCATTTGATCTTGCACATGTACAAGCGGATAGAGTACTTTTAATTTGATGGCATGGATGTATAGCATATTAAAATTATCTATTGTGTTCAAGGAAACGCAACTTGTATGTGAATTACAAATGCAACCATGTTCAACCCTTGGGAATCTCGTGCTAATACTCGCGTGACCAATATTCGTGTCTTTCAATACTGCTAGATCAATAAGCTTGAATCATCTCATTGTATGTGGAATAGTGGAAGAATTGAAGCATCAGTTTGCTGCAGATAAGGAAATTATTCACTATTGGAGTGAGCTAAGAAAGAATAATATCCGTGGAGGTAACGTGGAGATCTGCTTGCCATTGTCAGAGATTGATTGAGATTGATTGATCTCTGTTTCATATTTTTTAAACACGTTTTCAATCAATAAATAGAGATACAAGTCAGCCATTAAGCTGGCCAAGAATCGATTTTCATTCAAATACAAAGCATGTGGACACTAAGTATCATCATATAAGATCTCTTATTGCAAGGATGTCATCAAGCCAATTTATTGTCCTTGAAGATGAGATCTAGAGCATTTTCACAAAACCTCTTGGCGAGAATAAATTTACCAAGTTGGGGATAAACTTGGTATGCATTTGTAATGTATTTTTTTGGGATCATAGGGGGATTGTTGAATGTCAAAATTACAATTATCATAGTTTATAAAAGTTAGAATAAATTGATTATTAATTTAGAATATTAAATTAATAATCTAGAATATTTAGGAAATAAATAAATGTAGACTTTTTAGAGATACATTATTGTTGTAAAAATATGACTCTGAGAGGTGTCGTATCTTGGGCTCTAAATTAGGAGATTTGTTTTAAGATTGTTAAAGATGGCATTTATTGTAAATGTACACTTGTTTATTTAATAAGTGATCATATCTTGATTTTTGTTAGGACTTTTAGCTTATATATATCTCATTGTAAGAGTATTGAGTTGTTGGGATGTAAACTCTTGCAATGTTTCTTATGTAATTTCTTTTCCTGTGTAAAATTGTGTCACGAGGACACTTCGACCATTAATGAGGAGCCTCTTATTTGACATCAAAATGTTCTTCAATCAATTCTTCATTATCTTCAATAGAATAATGAGAATTCTTTCTCCTCTTGATGGATTGCTAACCCTATTCATGAATCCCCTCTTCAACTTCTTATTCATCAATGAGTTCTTCATCTTCCTCAACTTCATGAATCCCCTCTTCAACTTCTTATTCATCAATGAGTTCTTCATCTTCCTCAACAGGGATAGAACATAACCCTTCCCTTTGGAGGGACACCATGAGTTTGTTGAAAGTGTCTTCATATCTTTGTGTTATAAGGGACCACCTTTTGAGGAAATTTTCAATGAATATTTCAAGAGAAGATATACTCTTCAGAAGGAGAATATGCTCAACCCAATACCTTTGTATTGTTTCTAAAGATAGAAAAAACAATCTTACTATTACATCCTGATGTGTTACATTTATCTCCAAAACACAATTCAAGATATTCACAACATGAGGAATAGCCAAGGATGGGTTTTTCTCAAATTTTGGACAATTATTCACCCCAAACATGGGAAAAGTGATTTGGGTATCCTGAAATATCCTAAATATCTAGGGAGGGAAACACGTTGTGAAGTGGTCATCATGCCATAATCCAATTACTTTAAAATATGTAATATCACAAATTTGAAAGTAGGATGACACCTTAGAATATACCAGTGGAGTCATCAGATGATCCCTCTAGTATCATCAAAGGAAAATGAGCGAGCTACCCTCAGTGGAGTCGCCAGGTAAACTTGAGAAATAAGGGCTTTAGGGAAATTTTACCAAAATATATGTCGTTTGAGGAGAATGACTCAATCCTCTCCAGCAACAATGCCAAAATGTTATCCCAGGATTTGTACTTGTGCAAATCCCAACAAAAGTCCCCCAAATATGCGTAACTATGGAAAATCCTACCATTGTCACCTTGGTAAGAAATTCCCTCATTTTAGTGATGGAGGAGGTCCACCACAATGGAGGCTTCCCCGGTGACCTCAAGCGATCAAAGTAGCAAGTAGAGTAGCCAATCCTACTTCCCCCTCTCTTGATCACCTAAAGATTAGTATAGGTCAAGGTAGTAGAAGAATATTGAAGTTGTTTGAGTACCTACCTAGAACAATAACACTTTATAGCATATACACAATGATTTCCAAGCTCAAACATGCAATAAATATCCCTTCTAGACACTAGACAATGAAAATTGCAATCGCTGGTACAAATTTGCAGTAATACACCAGTATTATAACAAAAATATAAATTTGTAACAACAACAATAAAAAGAGATTAGAATTTCAACAATTGACCAAGAAAATTAAGCATACAACACATAAAACATTATCCAATTGCTTAAGGGAAATTTTGAGCAAGTTAAACCACTTTTACAAGAGTGTATGTAACAAATAAAAGTGTATTCAGATGGTTGTAGAAAAAAATTTCAACAACAACAAGTTTAGCATTGAGTTAGTGAGTGTTAGTGGTATTAAAGTTAGTAGAAATATTGAGAGAATTTAAAGAGAATATTTTTTGATCAATTTCACCACAAGAGAGTCGTAAAAATCAATTCCTTTGAGGGCTATGGAGTCTCTATAACAACAATACAAAAATGCTTTAAGATTGAACTAGCAAAGACCAAGAAGTAGGGATTAAACTCTAATGTGATAGCACATTATGGCCTTATGTTTTAAACCTTAAAGAGAAGGATTGCTAGAGTGCAAGAACTTGTGTGATCTAGCAACCTTTTCTACCTTCTTAATACTTCAACTAGGTCAAGAAATAAAGTGTCTAGGGATAAAATCCCAAAGTGCTAGCACTTTAGGGATTTAGGATGTTAAACCTAACAAGGAAATTTCACCAATTTTAAACAAGAATAACCTTGTGAGAGGAGGAATCACTTATGCTCCTCTCTTAAGGTTTACCAAGAAAGACGTCTAGCATAAATAAGCAATATTCACCATGTAACATAACAACATAAAGTTAAATTGCAGAAAATTAACTTACTTTATCCAAGAAACCAAGAGACAAAACCCTAATTTCAATTCAAAATCAGTAAAAGAATCCACAAAATGACCCTCCAAGCATGGCACATTAGTAGAAGAGAGAGATAGCCCAATATAGGGAAAAAATTTCAGACTTGTTCTCACAAATGGTGAGGAATGGATGATGAAAATTGAAAATGAGATGGCCCTCTATTTATATGAGGCCATCTAAACCAATTTGTCCAATTTAAATTGCCAACAACAAATCAGAAGAGGCATAACCCCCTTCATTTTCCTTTACAATTTGCAAAAAATGAAAATTACATAAAATAAAACCCTAAAAAGGGTGATGGCATGTCCTAGGAGGGTGATGTAGGGTTGAATAGTGAGACATCAATCCTCAAGAAGAGAATATTGGGCCTCCAAATGTCATGTGTCATGATCTCATGTTTCAAAGTTCCATGTCATGTGTCTCCTCCTATCAAACCACCTCTGAAATCCATCATCCACCAAACCCTAGCATCCAAGATGACGTCAATGGATAGAGGGTCGAATCCTAGGCCTCCAAAGGCCATGTCCAACTGTAGAAGGTGATATCATGTATGGTTCATCATCCTCCTCTGGGAAAGGTCCTCCAAAGACAAACAAGTACAACCTCCAAGGGTCCACAAGTCATATGATTCATGCAAAGTAAGCCACATTTAACACAAGAACCACCCAAACAAGTGCATTAAATCCCCCCTTTTCAAATTAAACAAATTCTCAAAGACCTTTTAAAATTTTCCAAATTTAGGTATGGGAGGGGTGTCATGGTGCCCTATTGGGTAGGCCAATCCCCAATTCAAGGAATGTTTCCCAAGAAGACCCTATCTAGATCATGTAATGAGATGACATGGAGTGGGGAAAGACTCTCGGGCATGGGGTTCTTGACATATTAAGGGTTCATATTGTCTCATTTATTGGTGCCTTTGTGGAGGGTGTGCTATATCCTTGAGTTCCCTTTCCAAGCCCTTTGTTTGAATTTTTTATTAAGTATGAACATTGAGTGTTATGTGAAATTGAAAGAAAAAGAGCATCGCAATGCCACTTGAAGTTAGAACACATTGAGTGCTATATGCATCGGAAATTAAAGAACACCACAATGCATTCCCCCATCAAGTGGGACATATTTTATTATTTATTTTTAATTCTTTTATTCATTTAGAAAATCATTTCATGGCTCTTAGGAATTTAGGGTGAGCATTTATGTATGATGTCATCTACAACACCTATGGGCCTTCATCCCCCTCTTTCCATGAAATGAGGTACAAGCTCTTCTTGGGGTCAATGCACCTGAAAACCCAAAAGATGAGGAAACGAAGGGGAAGAAGTGTGGAAAGTGGTAAGTATGAGTGAGGAACGGTATGATGACCTTTCAAGGAAAACCCTCAGTAGCAACCCTTTTCTCGAGGGTGACCAACTTACTAGGATACCATGTCAACCACCAAGGTGAAATTAGGAAAAAGATATAATTTCCAAGCAAACATTCCATAATCAAGAAAGGACTCTTTGCAACATTCTTAAATACTTCAAATATTAAATTGACACTTACCATGAGACTGGACTTGTTACCTCATGAATAAATGCATGTTGTCTTCTAGGAGCCAAACTGACCTAGTGGGTGTTTCTGCGTTGTCAATGATGAGTGGTGATGTGTGTGGAAAGGAGAGGCTATGTGGTCTGTGCAATCCATCTGGATCTCAACACTCCATGTTTGCTACCCGCGGGCCTAGAGACATAATCTCCTTAGTTACCCCTAGGTTGGGGGGTAACATGTTCAGAAAAATGTGCATTCACATGCCTCGTAAAAATATCGTCAAGGGATGGGAAGCAACAAACTTGTTCTTTGAATAGGACTAGGTGCACTTTGGGATACCAAGGAGCATCATCTATAGGGACACCAAATTTCTCAATGACTTTTTCACTAAATTGTGGGAGAAGATGGACACTAAGTTGAAGAGGTCCACAACATTCCATCCATAGATGAATGGGAAGAAGGAATAAGTCAACATGAATTTGATGCAACTATTGAGAGGCTACAATCAAAACCATTTGAAGACCTGGGATGGAAATCTGATCCATATACAACACTTATATAACAGAGCAGTCCACACTTCTACTAGTAAGTCACATTTTGAAACTTTCTTTGGATATTTGTCACCTTCACCCTTAGACGTTATATATGGACAACAAGGATGAGTGAGGGAGGACCTCATAAGAGATGAATTAAAAGAAAAAAAAATATTGAGAAGATCAGGAATATCCATTTGCAAGTACAAGAGACACTGAAGAAGTCATAGGAAAAGTAAAAGGCTAGATATGACCAACACAAAATAGAGAGAACATTTAGACTGTGAGACAAAGTATGGTTAGAAATGAATAAGGAAAGGTTAAAGGGTCCAGATAATAAGATCAAGGATCTACAGTATGGTCCTTTCAAGGTATTGGGAAAGGTGGGAGATAATTCCTACAGACTCAATCTACCCCAATACATGTGCATTTACTCAGTAGTGAATGTCGAGAATCTCAAACTCTAAGAGGCTTCCATGTTGGATCAGGAGGAGGAGAAGATCCTACCTTCCATAGAGGCATGAGCACCAGATACTTAAGAAGAGTTAAAAGAGGACACATTTTTGCAGAAGGAGTCCAGAATTACAAGACAAAGGTAGCATGAACTTTGGCAGATTGGGTTGAAAGGATAACTTCCAGGAAAATCAAAGTGGTACTCAGGGAGAAGGTAGAGGAAAATTTTCCTCAACTCATTCAATAAATATTTTTGGCACCAAAAGCCTCCCTAAATGGGGAGGTATGATCTGGATTGGATCATTATATTATTTTTCATATATCTCAATGATTTCATAGTAGAAAATAGGAGGAATCAGCTTGCATGGTCATTTTAGTGGCAGGTCCCAGTTTGGAAAATTGAGGTCTTGAACCTTCCATATCCATTTTTTTGGTTTCTAGAACTTATTCCCACACCCTTGAAGGTTTTCTATACATCGATACCTTTCTAGTGGTGCAAATAATTCTCCAATCAGAGTTCGTATACAAAAGTTATGCCTCCCACAAATTGACCCATCATGTTGACCACCATGTTACAAGAGGATGCAACGCCATCCCCCATTACTCATGCATATGGAGCTAGCCACGTGAGGAATTTTAGGAAGATTCTAAAATATCGAAAACTCTATCACAATTGAGGGTTGAGGAAGTCAAAAACCTACCCCTATATGTCTATCGGGTTATGTTAAATATTGGGCCACTAGAAGGATAAGGGGTTCCATTCTATGTTATTTTATTTTGTTCCATAGCACAGCAGAACAACTAGGAGTGGGAAATTAGAGAGAACAACAGAGAGGGGTTAATGTTCTGTAGCATCCTAACAAGCCACATGTCTCAGGTAACTCCATAGAGAGTTCCTTCTTTTTTGTACTTGCATTATTTCCATACCAGAGAAAAGAGAGTAGAGCAATCTCACCTTCTAGTTGGATTTTATCCCATAATAGTTTCCCAAAGAAAATATTTTTGTTAGATTTTGGATGGTGTGTGATTATACTTTGTTTTTCTCTATATTTTGCATTCTATCTATTTCATGCATAATCAGAAAATCAGTAACTAAATATTCTAGAATTTAAAGGAATTCAACCTTCATAGTGTAGATTACAGTTTTATTTATTAGATAATATATGAATCCATGGTTATTCGATTAAATATATAATACTTGTTTTAATTTTAAAAAATAGTGTTCTTTAGATATCATATTATTTATGCTTGAGATAACAAATATACAAATTTTTTCTTGGAAAAAAATGTCATATTATTTTCTAAAAAACTTGCTTTCATATTCATTTGTTAAAACTAGTTGTAATTGAACTCTTTTAATCCAAAATAATAATAAAAAAAAATACATCAAGAATGGATCCACATTTTTTTTTATCTAAGTGGCATTTGAGCCCTGGAATTTTAGAATGGTAAAATTGTATTAAAAACTAAAGTATTTTTAGGTGGTTGTATTATTTTATCAATTCCATCTCCCTCTTTGCATAGTGGAGGTTTTAGAGAGTATCAAAAAGCTTGTTTCAAAATAGATGAACCCTAAACATATGCCTCCCATTTTTATATTAAACTCTATGAGGTGGTATTTTCTTTGAAGAAAAACAAATTCTTTAGCCTATATGGTTTCCTAGCATATTTTGACAAAAAGAAAAGTAACATATAATCAAAATCAACCTTTTGGCAGTGGAAGAATTTAGAAAATCTAAGAAGATTCTCAAGGCAAGAATTTTTTCTCACACTCATTTCAAAAAAGGAAGTGGCTTTCAAAAAAGGAAGTGGCTTTCAACTTTGTTGCTTCCAAGGAAATATCCTTATGAAATACCTCATAAAATATCATTCTCAATACTTATGCATCAAGGTTGAAGCCAATTTCTAGCTCCCTATTGTCAAACAAGCAAGGAAGTTGTGGTAATAAGGTAACTCGCAAATAAGCTAATTTTGTTTCAATAAGATATTCACTCTCTTGAGGTTAAAGGACACTAAAAATAAACGTTGCCAACTTCTATGACAAAATTCAATGGATTTCTTTAAAAGAAATTTGGTTGAAATTTGGCTTTTGTCTAAGTGAATTAACTAAGTAATTGTTTCTCATCTGCTTTTTTGTTCTCAACAATAGTGGTCCATGTAACTTTTTTCAATCATCAAAAGGATCTTAGATAACAAATACCCTTCTCTAATTCCGTTCATATTCTTGATTGAATCTCTTGGAAGATTCATGACCAAACACAAAATCAATAGAAAGTCAAATGTTTTCTATTAATTTTAGTTATAATCATTTAACCCATGTTCAGTTTGTCAACAATGTTCTTGACAAACCAAAAAAATTTAATGGAAGCACACAAAATCTTGAAAATATTAAAAACCTTTGAGGAGAAATCAAATTATGAAATAAACAAAGAAAAATACAAAAAAAAAATATTAAGGTTAACCCTATACTATAGAGAAGAATCAAGAAAATCCTTGGTTTTCAAATAAAAAAATCATAACCAGATACTTAGAATTTCCATTGTAAAAAGTATGATAGGGAAAATGATTAGGCCTTGGTGGTAGAAAAACTACATAGTAACTATTGTCTAATCAATTTCATTTGCAATCCCTAGGTATCAAAGATCTATTCTCAATGTTCCTTCCACAAGTCCATCCAAAATGGAAAGCAATTTAAGCAATGTTATGTGTAAAGTGGTGGACAATTATAGGGAGTAGAATTTGATCTCATGGGAAAAGGTTGCATGCCTAAATGAGTAGGGGCTATGGGTGTAAGGAAAAAGAGCTTGGTCAATAAATCCTTAATAACAAAGATATACTAGAGGCTTTTTAAAGGACGCAATACATTATAGTGTTGGATTATAAGAGCAAAATATTTGGAAAACAATGTGGGAAAAGAAATTATCAAGAAAATAACTCTTTCAAAGGGATCATTTATATGGAACAATGTTGTGCAAGCTAGCTATTTAATAAATGACTGTGTTTTTGATATATTAAAAATGGGAGTTCAAAACTCTTCTGAGAGGATACATGGAATATGACTATCATCTTGCACATATATACCTTCCTTGAACAATGTGATACAGAAAGGGGAGAAAATGAATTGATTGAAGGTAAAATATTTTTGCATTGAGAGGAAACCAAAATGATCTCAAATAGGGTAAATTGTATCTCTTGGAAGGACCCGATAGTCTAGTGACCAATAGTTACTGGTGAAGAAGAAAATAATGTTATTAGGGAAGAACTAGCGAGAAGAAAACTTTGGGATAATAAGGAAGATTTGTTATGTTGGAACCGTGTACGAAAAGGTTCATTTCCAATGGAGGAAGGGTTCCCCCTAAGTATTGAAAATTAAATCCAATTGGACAAACATCTAACCTGGGAAAGATATGACAACCCTCTATATGGGGTAAAGAAACAATGTTTACATGGTTATAATTCAAAAGGAATATTTTCACAGAGAAAACTCTAATGAAAAGAGGCTTCATAGCCCCATCCAAATATAGTGGATTTCTATGAGAGGATAAGAATGTACTCCACTTACTTCTTCATTGTGATTTTTACAAATGTAAGAACCATAGAGCTCCTTCAATGATCTACATCGTCTTCATCCTTTAAAATATTTATCAATAGAAGACCTTATAAGGAAATGGTCAAAACACCAATGGAGGGTAGACATACTTCATAGGGTATGCATTTCATCCCCATGGTTCATCTTATGTTTCTTTTGGTGAGCTAGAAACAAGAATGTTTTCAAAGGAAAAAAACTACATAGTGAAGCAAAC
>SNQJ01S0053878.1:0-10878 GCA_010110895.2 Picea sitchensis
ATGATTATCATGCCATGGCAGTTGAACAATGTAACTGCATTATTGTTTATATTGACAACAACTGACTGTGGGGGTGAAGCCTTGAAGTACTGGCCATGATACCACTAGAGGAAAGAGTGAGGAAACTTGTAGAGAGGGTTCATCATGCTAAGATGACCCAATCCTCTTTGCTAAAGTATTTGATATAGAATAATAAGCCTCATCCCAATCCCAAGGAAAATTAGTTAATGAGAAAAATACAGGTGGTTGAATGACCAACTACCCCAATGAATGGAAGCATGGAGGGCCTAGTTGAGAAGAAAACAAATTGTCAGCCCGAAGTACCACAAAGGGAAATCTTCATGCAGGCCCAGATTCACCCGAGTTCCTTCTGGAAGAAGGAATAGGATAGGTCCAAAACCTTCCTAGGGGGGCAGGTGTGTAAGAGAATGCAAAAATGTAGATAGGAAAAATAGAGAAAGGGGGAGGAGGGGAGAAAAGAAGAGAGTTAGAGAGGTGTGAGAATAATTCCATTCCCAGAAGGGGGCTTGGAAAAAAATGATAGAACTCATGTAAGAGTTTTGATTTGGAACATAGAAGATCCTAAGAAAATAAATAACTCCCTGGTGGTATCATGGCTTGGCACAGGGGTGGCCAAAGTGTTAAGAGTGGGTGGAAAGGCGAACACCCACAATTAGTTTGGTAGCTCTAACTTAGAATACAGATAAGTATTTCACATATTATGTCTAATCGAATTGAAATGCGTGATTGGACGTCTGAGATTGTTTTAGAGATGTGCATTGTATCATTCATGGTAATAATGCTTGTTTTTATTTGTAAACTCCTGCATTCGGGTGATTGTAGGACGATGAGTTTGGTGAATGCCTTGCACAGTGGCATATAAATATCTTATTGAATGGTAAAAATTGTAACTTTGATGGCCTCGTAACCCAATAAGCTTGAAGTAGAATCTGAATATCACATTTTGTTAATGGCTCTATTTTTAATCTTGTCTAGCGAAGGAGGAATGTTAGTAATGACCTTTAAATGAATTTGGGGCAAACAATGAGTGACCCCTATCCAAATATATGTGTGTGTGTGTGTGTGTGTGTGTGTGTGTGTGTGTGTGTGTGTGTTAATCCTCCAAAAGACTGTCCAAGGATAAAATCTGTGAGTAAAGAGTCAGACCGGACTCTACAAGACTATTCTAAACTCGTCCATCCCTCGAAAATCCCTTTTCATGTTATAGAATTTAAGTCCTGTAAATGGAAGGATATTCCTTCAAACCATTCTTCCAATTAACCGCAGGTTTGAGTCTACGAACTTAACCAAATATTGGGTATGATTTAAGAGTGTATCCCTCTGGGGATTTTCAAAGTCCCATATGTCCAGGACCATGGAACCCAGTGCTACGCAAAAAGGGAGTTAGCCTCTGTGCTTCGGGACTTCGGAGGTCCGAGAATTCGAGGTGTTGGAACCTCATAACATCCAAATCTCGTCGAATGAAACCAGTCAAAACAGTGACCAAACGATTGACTGACAACTGGTGGTTTCCCATCCATTGCCGTGGGATCCACTTTATCGTTAAACCCTGACCAACTTTTTAGTTGCAAAGTAACACGAGCCTTAGATCTAAGGATATTTGGGATCCTTCTTGACCATCGGATATACGTCACATTCAAATTCAATGTTGACTCAATATAGGAGTAAAAAGGAGTTAAACGATCGAAACTCCCAAATGTCGAAGTCATGAAGTAATGAGAGTTGTAGATCTGAGGATCCTTAGAGATATCTCTTAACTGTTAGATCAAGCATAGTGAAAGGATAGGGTAAGAGAAACCATCAACCGACAAAAAACACTCATCCTTGCTTTATGACCTTTCCAGTAGGTAGTCCTTCGGGACTTAAATGGGTCAAGACCTATAAGGGACGCAGAGTCACGATATCTCGCCAACCGTTAGATCGAGGGAAATAATTTGGGAGTGATGTGAGCCATTGATTTGAGGGTCCATTGGGATCCTTTCTTAACCGTTCAATCAACCAGTGGGAGGACACTGTAAGAAATTCGACGAAGTCTTACTACGGGAAACATAGGGGACAATGGGTAATATTAGCCCAAAGGCTTAAGGCCATAGTACGTGGAAAGGAATTCTGAAACTTCAGAACTACGAGACACTTGGAGATTCAAGGATATAAGAGGGTATGTTAAACACTGAAGCGCCGAAATTTTTTTCGTCGAAGTTTGTAGATTCGATAGATTGTGAATTAAATAACAACCTCAACCGTCCATCACAATTAATGATTAAGCCAGAGTCGTCGATCATCAAGTCTTGGAGGTGACCAGGATTTTTCAGAGTTGTGGGAAGTCGAGATCAAACCGTCCATCAAGGACATAGATCAACAGAGGAGAGCGAAAGCACAATTTGAAGTTGTAAGGGTGTTAATTATCAAGAGGTTTTATGATTTGATAAATATCGTCGGATAGCTCAGCTAAGTTTCGACATAGGATTTATGTGCACAATGAGGAAGGAGTTAACAAGTGGTCATGTTGGAACGTGTGGACCGTAGATCTCAATGATTGATTAAGTCGTGATCATTGATGAAAACCCTCAAGGAGTGTGAATTTAGTGTAGGACCCTTGCCAATTCTAAACCACATGGTAAAGTGAGGATAAATCTCAAACTTCATATCTTTAAGGGTGGAAAGAGCTCCACCATGGATCACAGTGAGGACAAAGACTCTGGGACTTCGGGTCTCTGAGGATTTTTTCAGATCTACACAAAAATGATGAAGGGTCAAAGGCTCGATACTCAAGATGGCCCTATGGTGATATTCCATGTAACCCCTCCTTCCACAGACACATCACTACCAAATAATGAAAAAATGGGTCACGATAGAGCCATGTCATGTTGGAAATACTAAGAGGGGGGGTGAATCAGTATTTCCATTTTTCAACAATTAGCATATACTTTGATATTTTATTATTTACCACAACAGATCAACAATGGATTTGTATATATAATCAATTATAAATATATAATTAACATAAATTACAAGGTTTTATAAAGAAATAGTGAAGGACACCAATCCTTTTTAGAACACCAACTCTAGGAGACACAAATCCCATTCTTCAGGGCACCAACTCCCTTGTCTTTAGGGAACCAACCCTAGGAAGCAACAACTCCCTTGTATTTAGCGTACCAACCCTAGGAAGCACCAACTCCCTTAAATTTAGGGCACCAACCCTAGGAAGCACCAATTATCTTAACTTTAGGGCACCAAACCTAGGAAGCACCAACTCCCTGTTTTTACACTTTAGTAAAGGATATTAATCCTTCTGTGCTCCTCCCTTCCACACTCACTTCATAGGAATCATCATTTCTTCTCCTTAGACTCTGCTTATGTTTTGATCTTCTGATATGGACTACAGAGACACTTTCTTCTCACCATTCTTTCTCGTTTATATAATCTTCCAAATGGTGTCAGCTATGAAGAATTGTGTCCCTTTGTTTGCACCACTGGACCTCTTCATTTTAAATTAACAATAATTTCTATTATTATTCAAACATTATTGTGAAGGATTTTAATTTAGTGAGAGTGATTTTCATAAATCGATCACAGATATGGGTCGATTTCATTTTTAACTCAATTCCATGTCTCTGCAAATATTGCAGAAATCGAATTATGCATAGGCACTTCCTTCAAACCATTTACATGTGACAATATGCGCAAAACCACATAATTATTAATTAAGTGATGTTCTCAGCGCCTCATGGATTATTTTTTTGTAACCCATGACCGAGGGCTGGAACCTATTCCTTCGGTACTTAGTCCTTCGAGTGATTTCTCTCTCATCCAATCTTACAGAGTTTCAACTTTCCGAAGTAGTTACCTCTCACAAGGGTTGATATGATGGTTGGCATCATTCCTGGAACCAAATCAACCGTCTAGATCCAATCCTTACTTATCCTTTTACTGCTTAATCCAGCGGCTATGAATTAATCAAAGGTTGATATGGACAACCACTATTTACTTCGGGACTTTGAGACTCTGGGGCTTCGGAGGTCCAGGTAATTGTTGTTCAAATTTCCACTGTAGTTGGTCAACGTCGAAGTGGTAAACATGGGAGTGGTTATGTTTAAAATCATCATCAAGTTCCATAATGGAAACTTCTCGTTGGTAGTGGAATCGATGCCAACCATATATCTATTGGGAGGTGACGATCGATAGTCAGTGTGGATTGCGGAACTGAAACTTGCGTGATTGTTAACTCAACCCTTGCATCCCGCAATGGTTCCCCATCGTTGATCTGCCATTACTGAGATCCGGTTAGGACTTAATCAGATGTTGATCTGACGGTCCTCCTCTGTAACTCCCAGATTTGACGATCCTGGTTTGTCTCGAAATATACATCAGTGGACATGATTCTTCCTCAATTCTTTTTAGTTTTACTGTGGGGATTTCAATCCCGATCACATTTTTGCAATGCGCGTTCCCTTCAGAGATTTTTGGTTTTGTACTTGGATTCTAACTAATCAATATCATTGATCTGTCGGGAATTCGATCCCGATAGTGTTTCTGCAATGCATTGATCTCGTGAAATCTAATACGATGCCTCTCCTGAGATTTAGGTAGATTCCTCTACATGTTTTTCATAACAACTCATCATCACATCATAATGACATCGACTGTGGACATCAATGACAACATGTCCAACAATCTCCCCCTTTTTCATTGAGGGAAACACACCAACTTCATACACAAAATCCCCCTGTGATGATGCTTCTCTCCTTTGAAGTTACTCTCCCCCTTTGACATCAATGTCAGAGGGTTGCTCCCCGATTTGTATTTATGTATGTTGTTGACCCAAAATTTGAACTTGGCTAACTCCCCTTGCAATCATGCTATGCCTGCCTCGGTTGAATGACTCCCCCTTTGTTTCTAAAAGGGTAGCTCTTCCTGACAAGGTATCTTCTCCTATGGAAAATATCCCCTTGACCATGTGCCCTTTATGATACGATTTTTATGGTTTTTAATGAGGTTTTTGACTTACTCCTAATTTATGTCGATGATTTTCAAAAATACTCTTGGGCAAAGGTTTTGTGAAAATTTTTGCAATTTGTTCCTTGGTGTCTACATTCACTATTTTAACCACTTTTTGGGTATCCTGATCTCTTAGAAAATGGTATCTAATTGGGATGTCTTTGATTTTAGAATGCATTACTGGATTTTGAGATATACTTATGACACTAGTGTTATCACAGTTAATAGTAATGGGGTTACTATATCTTATTTGTAAGTCTTCTAAAGTTTGCTTCATCCAAAGAACTTGTGTGCAGCAAGATGCAACAACAATGTATTATGCCTCTATTGTACAGAGTGATGTGTATGTTTGTTTCTTGCTTGACCATAATACTAGACTTTTTCCCAAGAAAAATTCTCCTCCACTGGTGTTTTTCCTATCATCTATGCTACCGGCCCAATTTTCATCAGTATATTCAATTAGATTGAAGTCTTTATCTTTTGGATACCATAATCCAAGTTCTAGGGTGCCTTGAAGGTATCTCAATATTATTTTTACCGCTTTTAAGTGATTTTCTTTAGGTGTATATTGAAATCTCCCCACGAGTCCTACAACCTGCATGATGTCAAGTCTTGTTGTTGTTGAATAGAGAAAACTTCCAACCATTGATCTACACATCGTTTGGTCCACTTTTGATGATTCATCTTCTATGATTAGTTTACATCCAATGACCATGGGAGTACTCATAGGTTTATTGTCTTCCATTTGAAATTTATTCAGGATTTCCTTGATATATTTGGTTTGGGAAACAGATATTCCATTTTATGTTTGATTTACTTGTAAACCTAAGAAACATGAAAGTTCTCCTAGCATATACATTTCAAACTCTTCTTGCATTTTGGTTGCAAATTTTCTTCTTAATATAGTAAGATTACTCCCAAATATGATGTCATCTACATATACCACCTCAACAATCATGTTTTTATCCTCAATTTTGATGTATAGGTTGTTTTCAGTATTCCTCTCTTATATCCTTGTTTTTGTAGGTATTGATCAAGCCTAGAGAACCATGCTCTGGGGGCTTGTTTAAGACCATACAAGGCCTTTTTCAGCTTGCACACATAGTCTTGATTTTCTGTTAACATGAATCCTTCTGGTTTTTCAACATATACTTCTTCTTCTAGTGTTCCATTAAGGAATGTTGACTTGACATCTATCTGATATATTTTGAAATTTCTAAAGCATACAAATGCTAGGAACATTCTAATGGCCTCAAGTCTTGCTACTGGAGAAAAAGTCTCTTCAAAATCAATACCTTCCACTTGGGAATATCCTTTGCAAACTAATATGAATTTGTTTTTTATAATTTTTCCATTTTCATTCATTTTTTTCTTGAAGATCCACTTGGTTCCTATCACATTCTTGTCCTTGGGTCTTGGAACTAGTTCCCAAGTCTAGTTCTTCTTTATTTGGTCTAGTTCTTCATTCATTGCTTCTATACAATTTTTACTTTTTCTATCTTCTTTAACTAACTTAGGTTCTATTAGGGATAACATTGCTTGTTCCGAGTCAAAAGTATGTCTCCTTCTTGTTTCAACTCCTACATTTTTATCTCCAATACTCTGACTTTCAGGATGATTATTTTGAACTCTTTTTGATGGAGCTCTTGGCAAGGGCATTTCTTCATTGTCTTCTTCATCAGTATGTGGCTCATTCATGTTTTTCATTATTATCATCTTCTTGATGAGATTCTACATCATCATCTTCATATTGAGATTTCACATCATCGTCTTCTTGTTAATATTTTTTTATCAATGTATTGGGATATGCTCTTTTTTAGATCATATATTTTTACATTGGCACTTTCCACTATCTTTAGTAGTCTAAGATTATAACATCTGTATGCTTTCTTATTAGATGAATATCCTAATAATATTCCTTCATCAGATCTTGGATCAAACTTTCCTAGGTTATATTCATCATTCTTTATGTAACATTTACTTCCAAAGGTTCTAAAGTGTTTTACAAATGTTGGCCTTCCAAACCATAGTTCATAAGGGGTTTTGTCATGGTTGGGTCTCAACTGAGCTATATTAAGTATATGGATTGTTGTGTAGATCGCATCTCTCCATAATTTGTCTAGAAGCTTGGATTCATTTAGCATTGTTCTTGCAGCTTCTTGAACTATTTTGTTTTTCCTTTTTACCACTCCATTCTGTTGAGGAGTCTTGGGAGCTGAAAATTGTCTTTTGATACCATGATTTTCACAGAATTGAATAAACTCTTTAGAGGTGAATTCTCCTCCTTTGTATGATCTCGGACATTTAATTTTTATATCTGTTTCATTTTCTACAAGGGCTTTGTATATTTTAAACTTCTCAAAGGCTTATGATTTTTCTTTTAGAAAGAATACCCAGGTCAATCTTGTGTAATCATCAACAATCAACATAAAATAATGTTCATCGTAAGTACTTTTGGTTTTGGTTGGTCCACATAGATCTGTGTGAATAATTTCTAATGGTTTTGTTGTAGAATGCTCTCTTTTTTTTAACCTAACTCATGTTTGCTTTCTTATTTGACAATGTTTACAAATAGAAATGAAGGTTAAATCACTTTTGGAAGGTCCCTAACTACCTATTTCTCATTGGATTTAATCAAGTTGTCAAAGCTTAAATGTCCCAACCTTCTATGTCATAGCCATCTTTCATCAATTTGGCTTAAACAACATTTTTCTTTTTCATCTATATTAAGGATGTACACATTACTAGATGTCCGTGGTGCAACTACAACTAGCCTTCCAGTGTCCTTTTTTTTTTTATCTCACATTTCTGAGAATCAAAAGTAAGTATGTGACCTTGATCACATGTCTGACTTACACTTAGGAGATTGTGTTTGAAATTTTCTACCAGAAGTACATCATCTTCTTTGGTTTTATTATTCCCTAAATTGACAATGCCTTTTCCCGGTCTTTTCGCTGACATGTTGTCTCCAAAAGTCACTTTTCCCTTTCCTTTCTTGTTTAGCTTGAGAAATTTTCTTTGATCTCCATTCATGTGTTTTGAACATCCATTGTCTATATACCACTTGCATCCTTGATTTATCGCATATAAGGCTACATTGCACTATGTTTGTTTTTTCTTCGATACTTTTTTATTATTGGAAACATTTATCTTTTTATTATATTTTGACAATCTACATTCACTAGTTTTATGATCATAGTTGTTGCATTTTTGGCATTCACTATTGAAGTTTTGAAAATGAGAAAATGATTTATAGTTTCTCTTCTTTGTATTGTACTTATTGTTCTTATATATTTGGACATTTCTACAATTGTATTGTCCATAAGCTTTGCAGTGTACTTCCATATGTCCAAAATTATTGCAAGAGTAACAATATCCAATAAATAGATATTTGTTAGGGGGATTCCTTCTTGTGATTGTATTCTTCCTGTCATATTTTACTTTAGTAGGGAATGTTGATTTATGTTTATGTGGAACAGTTTTCAATGGTATCATCTTTGCTTTATTATCTTCTCTTCTTAAGGAGCCCTTTAGAGCATCTGCGTAACTGATTGGTCTTTTGGCAGATCCTTGTGATGTAGAAGTTGAGTCTTGGGTGTATCCAAAACTAGTCTTGTTGTTTGGTGACCTCTAACTACTGAGAATTTCATCCAAGATTTTTGAACTATTTTCAAATTTTAATCCCTTCTTTTCTTTCTCAAGTTCACTTTTTAGCAGCTTAATCTCAGCTTCTAGTTTCTCACATACTTGTTTTTTATCACAAAGTTGTTTTAAAATGACTTCTTCAATTTTATTAGCTTCCAGGAGGTGGGATTTTAAATCACTGATAATATTCGCTGATTCTTTGATAGTTTTTAATGCATCTATTTCTTTTTATTGATGTGATTCTTCAAATTCTTGAACTTGTGCCCTAAGTAGCTTGTTCTTCTTTTTATTCTTAGCTCCTCTAGAGAACTAATCAGTTCTACTTCTATGTTCACTTCTCCTTCAAATTCAAAATATTATTCGTTCTACATCATTATTTTGAGTGTTCATTCCCATAAATAGAAGCTCTGAATCTTCATCTTCAGTCATGTCTAAAGAGTTGATGTCTTCTTTAGAGTAAAAGATTTTCTTTTTCTTATAAAATTTCTTCTTGTATTGGTTTTTCTGGTTGTGGGCTTTTTCATCATTCTCCTTCTTCTTAGGATAGGGACATTTGTTAGTAAAGTGTCAAATTATGCCACAGTTGAAACATTTAAATGGTAACTTTCCTTTATATTGTCCTAATCATTTTTGGAGTTTTTTTATAAAGTTGGCCTCTTCTACATCTGATATGTCTAAATGATATTCATGAGACATATGTTATTATTTCTTATTTGCTTTAGATACCTTAAAGGTTGTTTCTTCTTTTGATGGTTCATTGGTCCATGTTCTTATCTCATATGTTGTAAAAATTCCATGAAGTTGATCAACTGTGAGTGTGTCAATATTAGGCCTATCTTCAATTGTAGAAATCTTGGAATCATATCTCATAGGCAATGACCTTAGTATTTTTTTCACAATAGGTTTATATGTAAGTTCTTCTCCTACTGCTATGATTGAATTGACTACTTCATCTACCCTCTGAAAGTATTCAACAATGTTCTCTTCTTATTTGATTTTCAAATTTTTAAACTAAGTTCTATAGGTCTGTAGTTTGGCTTCCCTGACTTTGCTATCTCCTTCATATACAACCTCCAATTTGTCCCAGATTTATTTGGCCGACTTACAATGCATAACCTTCACACATATAGAATTTTTCAACCCTCCTAGAATTGCATTAACTGCTCTCGAGTTGTTATTGCGTATTTTCCTTCCTGCATATTCTTTGGGTGGAGTAGTTGGTGCAATGTAAGCATCTACAATAGATTGTCAAATATCAAAACCAAGAGCCAACATGAAGATTTTCATTTTAATTTTCCAAAGAGCATAGCCACCTCCATTGAATAATTGTGCTTTGTTGTTAGACATTCCCTCTTACTGATCCATCTTCAGGATCTACCTTCCAGTTGTTAGAATGTGCCGAAGGAACTTGCTCTGATACCAATTGTTGGAAATACTGAGAGGGGGGGTGAATCAGTATCGCCCTTTTTCAACAATTAGCATGTACTTTGATATTTATTAGTTACCACAAAATATCAACAATGGACTTGTATATAGAATCAATTATAAATATATAATTAACAGAAATTACAAGGTTTTATAAAGAAATAGTGAAGGGCACCAATCCTTTTTAGAGCACCAACTCTAGGAGACATAAATCCCCTTATTCAGGGAACCAACCCTAGGAATCACCAACTCCCTTCTCTTTAGTGCACCAACCCTAGGAAGCACCAAATCCATTGTCTTTAGGGCACCAACCCTAGGAAACACCAATTCCCTTAACTTTAGGGCACCAACCCTAGGAAGCACCAACTCCCTGTTTTTACACTTTAGTAAAGGATATTAATCCTT
Source organism: Picea sitchensis (assembly GCA_010110895.2). Classification (NCBI taxonomy): domain Eukaryota; kingdom Viridiplantae; phylum Streptophyta; class Pinopsida; order Pinales; family Pinaceae; genus Picea; species Picea sitchensis. Next base: position 10,498 of record SNQJ01S0053878.1, read on the forward strand.
TCATGCTCCTCCCTGTTTTAGGATTAAATCCGTAAATGCGGACACAAACCGATCTCCCTAGATCCACCTAGATCTAGAACAAAACAGGACAGAACATGACGCTTTCCTTAAGTTTTAGATATTGAATTTACTAACTAAAGAGGGATGAGTGACATACCGTTTAAATGCCACTTCCTCTCGCCATCGCTATCCTAGTTCCATTCCAACACTCATACAATGATGAACCTGCAAAAGAATGCAACCAACCAAAGTGATAGCAATAGCATAAACTCAATATAAACCTATGTATGTGATCAAGGAATCATACAATAAAACACAACAAGTTTTATAGGAAAGAATCATATTATTGTATCATATTAAATGTGAAAGAGAGATTACAAC
>SNQJ01S0053878.1:10888-28757 GCA_010110895.2 Picea sitchensis
CAACCAAAGTGATAGCGATAGCATAAACTCAATATAAACCTATGTATGTGATCAAGGAATCATACAATAAAACACAACAAGTTTTATAGGAAAGAATCATATTACTGTATCATATTAAATGTGAAAGAGAGATTACAACCATTTCCTTGATGTCGTAAGGTCCCTTCCAACTGTCCTTCGTTCCCCACACACTTTCACTCCAAGAATTCTGAGAGCATAGATCTGATAATATTCACAATCTATCTTGACAAAGAAAATCTCAAAGCTACTCCAACCAAGCTAATAATTCCAAGCTCAAGAGCCCAATCTCAAGCTAACTTTTTCCATGAGAACTCCTCTCCTTTTATAAGTTGAAGAAGATAAGGCGAGGAGGTTAGGATGATCCCACTAAATCATGAAAGCGAGTAAGATCCAAACCATTCGGATGCCACCTCACCATAGAAGCTTCTCCTTCTAGAAGATTCGAGAAAACGCTCATTTTTCTCACGTGATGGAATTCTTGCACCCTAGCTATAGAGAAACCTACGAACACCTCACACCCTGGCTATAGTGCAACCTGCGAGAATGGGTCATTCTCGCACCCTGCCTATATAGCAACTTGCGAACTTCCCTTTTTATAAGGTTTTTACATAGGAAAAAGCAACTTCTTTTCTGAGGAGAAGTTCTTCTCCCTTCTCTTTTTAGGAACTCAGGCCACTGACCCCTCTGAAGGCAACAGATAGGTTTACATCATTAACGATCATAGGGATGAAAAAAATAATGTGTAACACTCCCTTCCACCCTCACTTCATAGGAATCATCAGTTCTTCTTCTTGGACTCTGCTTTTGTTTTGATCTTCTTATCTGGACTACAAAGACACTTTTTTCTCACCATTATTTCTCATTTATATAATCTTCCAACTGGTGTCAACTATGAAGCATTGTGTCCCTTTGTTTGGACCATCGCACCTATTCATTTTAAATTAACAATAATCTCTATTATTATTCAAAAATTATCTTGAAGGTTTTTAATTTAGTAAGAGTGTTTTTCATAAATCGATCACAGATATGGATCAATTTCATTTTTAACTCGATTCCATGTCTCTGCAAATATTGCAAAAATAGAATTTTGCATAGGCACTTCCTTCAAAGAATTTACATGTGACCATATGCGCAAAACTACGAGCTTATTAATTAAGCGATGTTCTCAGTGCCTCATGGATTATGTGTTTGTAACCCATGACCGGGGGCTAGGACCTAGTCCTCTGGTACTTCAACCTTCAAGCAATTTGTCTCTCATCCAATCTTTTGGAGTTTCAACTTCCCGAAGTGGTTACCTCTCACAAGGGTTGATCTGATGGTTCATGTGATTCCCATAACCAAATCAACGATCTAGATCCAATCCTTACTTATCCTTTTACTGCTTAATCCAGTGGCTATAACTTAATCAAAGGTTGAGATGGATGACCACTATTTACTTTGGGACTGCAAGATTTCGGGGCTTCATAGGTCCATGTAATTGTTGTTTCATTTTCCACCGAAGTTGGTCAACACCGAAGTGGTCAACATGGGAGTTCTTACATCATATTTCCACTTTGTTTTGATTTAACGGTCATGTGAGACTCCAAAGGATCTTAGATCAATGGTTAGCATTGACTTCAACCTTTGGCGCTTCGAGTAGTTGTTGGTGGTAGACGTTGGTTTCCCCCGAAGGAAAAACTCCTAGAGTGATGTAACTTGATGACATCACTGATGACTTGGCACTAGCAGAGTGGATGCCATGTGTCACCTAGATTCGTGACTTACGTAACCTAAAGTTCCAATTAGACCTAGACACTTGTCACCATATGATTACGCTACTTGTCCTTGATAACATGGATCTCCTGATGTGGCACATGTCCTCCTCCTGGTCATAGGTTCATATTAATCATATGGTCGTAGGTTCATATGAATCCTTGATCCAAAAATTGTGATCAATTCTTAGATCAATGGTTCAGATTTATTTCGGCCTTCGGGACTTCAGGCCTTTGCAATCATTCAACCTTCTGGAGTGCATTTCACCGAAGTAGATCGGATGGTCGATATTCGTACTTCCATAGATGTATGATCTTGACTTGTCCATAGGTTTCAAACAAATCGACGACCATGACTTGATCTACAGTTGAGTGGAATATTCTTGTTCACTTCAGGAATTCAGAGCTTCGAGAATTCGACCTTTGTAGTCTTCCAACTCTCCTAGAGAAAATTACGTCAGAGTGCATATTATCACTTTCTTCTTGATAGCTTTTCATAAGTCCAGGAGCTAGGACTGTGGGCTTAGGCACAAAGGAACTCCGCTCTATGGGTATTCGACTATTCTTGACTCCAGGGCTCCGAGATAATCGAACTATGAGAAGTTCAATCCCTCTGGAGTGTTTACCTACCAAATAGGTCATAAGGCTATGGTGATCGCTTGTTGTCAGTTGTTTAGTACACCTTACGCTCTCCTTCCACTGCACTTGATCTAACGGTTGAGAATGATCCTGTAGTACATCAACGATCAGGGATGATTGTAGAGTCCCAAATAGCACAACGTTTAAACCATCATTGAGTTCCGCAATGGAAATTTCTCGTTGGTAGTGGAACCGATGCCAACCATAGATCTATTGGTAGGTGACGATTGATGGTCGATGTGGATTGCGAAACCGAAACTTGTGTGATCATTAACTCAACCCTTGCATCCCATAATGGTTCCCCGTCGTTGATCTTCCCTCACTGATATCCGACGGTCGGGACATAATTGGATGTTGATCCGACAGTCGGGACTTAATCGGATGTTGATCCGACAATCCTCCTCTATAACTCCCATATCTGAAAATCTTGGTTTGTCCCGAAATCTACATCAGTGGACAATATTCTTCCTCAATTCTTTTATAGTTTTAATGTGGGGATTTCAATCTCGATTGTGTTTCTGCAATGCGCTTTCCCTTCTAATATTTTTGGTTTTGTACTTGGATTCTAATTGATCAAGATCATTGATCTATTTGGAATTCGATCCCAATACTGTTTCTGCAATGCAATGATCTCGTGAAATCTAATATGTTGCCTCTCCTGAGATTTAGGTAGATTCATCTACATGTTGTTCATAAAAACTCATCATCACATAATAATGACATCAATTGTTGACATCAATGACAACATGTCCAACATGTCAGACAACACGAGCGAAGTGATGTCATGTGGAAAAGGGGGTGGGCATTGACCAATGATGCCCTGAAAACTATGGAAGGACATAACTTGTGAACCAAGACTCGGTTTTGGACAAGGTTTCAGTCGTTAGAAAGATCTCAATGAGCACACCACAATGGTTTCCTCATTCGAGGATTTAGGGAGTCATAGGAAAGAGGAAAAAATTATTCCCCCATCACTTAAAAGGTTATTTAGGGGGTCGAGTGTGTGACCAATTGGTATCAGAGTATCAAACAACACTTGACCTGCTTGGGCTCATGAAAGAGTCAAATAACTTTATTTTCTTAAGAAAATTTTTAAGGGGTTTGGCACCCTACCCTACCCTATCTATTAGAACAAGGTTTAAACATGAGGCCTGGATGGGCCAGAAATCAACCACAGGACGTCTGAGATTGTGTTAGATATGTACATTGTATCATTCATGGTAATAATTCTTTTTTTTATTTGTAAACTCCTGCATTGGGGTGATTGTAGGATGACGAGTTTGGTGCATGCCTTGCACAGTGGCATATAACTATATTGTTGAATGGTAAAAAATGTAACTTTGATGGCCTCGTAACCCGATAAGTGTGAAGTAGAATCTAAATATCACATTTTGTTAATGGCTCTATTTTTAATCTTGTCTAGTGAAGGAGGAATGTTAGTAATGACCTTTAAACCAATTTGGTGCAAAAAATGAGTGACCCCTGTCCAAATATATATGTGTGTGTGTGTGTGTGTGTGTGTGTTAATCCTCCAAAAGACTGTCCAAGGATAAAATATTTGAATACAGAGTTGGGTCGGACTCTACAAGACTATTTTGAACTCGTCCATCCCTTGAAAATCCATTTTCATGTTATAGAATTTGAGTCCTATAAATGGAAGGAGCTTCCTTCAAACCATTCTTCCAATTAACCATAGGTTCGAGTCTACAAACTTAACCAAATATTGGGTATGATTTAAGAGTGTAGCCCTATGGGGCTTTTCAAAGTCCCATATGACCAGGACCCTGGAACCCAGTGCTACGCAAAAAGGGAGTTAGCCTCTGAGCTTCGGGACTTCGAAGGTTTGGGAATTCGAGGTGTTGGAACCTCATAACATCCAAATCTCGTCGAATGAAACCAGTCAAAACGGTGACCGAACGGTTGATCGATAACTGGTGGTTTCCTATCCGTTGTTGTGGGATTCACTTTATCGTTAAACCTTGACCAACCTTTTAGTGACAAAGTAACACGAGCCTTATATCTAAGGATATTCGGGATCCTTCCTGACCATTGGATATACGTCACAATCAAATTCAACGTTGACTCAATATAGGATTAAAAAGGCATTAAACGACCGAAACTCCCGAATGCCGAAGTCGCGAAGTAATGAGAGTTGTAGATATGAGGATCCTACAAGATCTCTCTCAACTGTTACATCAAGCATAGTGAAAGGATAGGGTAAGTGGAATCATCAACCGAAAAAAAGCAGTCATCCCTGCTTTATGACCTTTCCAGTAGTTAAACCTTCGGGACTTAAATGGGTCAAGACTTGTAAGGGACACGGAGTCACGAAATCCCGCCAACCGTTAGATTGAGGGAAGTAATTTGGGAGTGATGTAATTCGTTGATCTAAGGGTCCATTGGGATCCTTTCTCAATTGTTCAATCAACTGGTGGGAGGACACCGAAAGAACTTCGACAAAGTCTTACTATGAGAAACATAAGGGACAAGGGGTGATACTATCCTGAAGGCTGAAGGCCAGAGTACGTGGCGAGGAATTATGGAACTTCGGAACTATTGGAACCGCCCTTGTTTTTCACCTCGCGCAATTTTCAATTTTGATACTTGAGATCTAAAATTTGCTTTTCTTTTCCTTCCGAAATCACAAAGCTCTGAAATCTCGTCCCATGAATAGCAATGCTTTGTCACTTTCAAAAAAGGGTCCATTTTTTGCAAGTATGTTTGCTCTTTTTTTTTATTTCGGGGTCTTGCAAGTCGGACACTTTATTTCTTGAATTCACAAGTCCCAAATCGTAAAAATACGAACTCGGGTATAATTTTCATCCAAGGCATTAACTGGGGTAAAACCTTTAACCATGTTTACACGTCATTGGGGTTTCACGCCTCGGCAGTCGTCGACCCTAAATTTTTGTTTTTACAACCCCGAGAGCCGAGAGCACGATAACTTTTTTGATAACCTTGGTCAGGAACCAAGGGTAAAAAACTAACCACGGTTAAATTTGGTTCTCGGCACATCGCCGCTCGGCATCTTCCTTCATGAAGTTAAGGTGTCCAAAACTCTGATTCGCGAAGTTGCGACATAATTATAGAGAGATTAATTAAATCGCCTAATTTAAGATTTCCCTCTCTTAATTCGAGCCTTAATTATCGCCACATCGCGATATCGTGACTCAGCATATCATTCTCCAAAAAGTTTGTCTTCGAATTCCCAAGTCGCGATATGACGATTAAGTTAATTATATAATTAAGGATCCACCAAATCACGGTTAATGTTAATTAAGATAAAATAGGAACTCGCAGTTTCGCGAGTTGTAAAGTCAAAATGATAAAGGGAAATTCACGATGTGGCGAAAAGAGAGGAAATCTTTAAGCCGTTAAGATTTGAAATTTTAGAAAAAAGAAATTACGCGAGATACGTCCCGCGCATCGAGGTTGGCACACTTCACGAGGGATTTACTTGCTCTCCATGACCCGATTTCCTGTCGAGCCGTTGAACATTGATGACATTAATGAAGATTTAGGGTAAATCCATGAATAAATAAGATCATATTTATACATTTAATTTGGTTTTATGTGCGATTTGACAGACGTATTCAAAAGGTACATAGTTTTCAAATATATACGAGAGTTTCATTCTTTTTAAACATTTCTCATAAATGCACAGAGCTCACCTTTCTCCGAGGGAACTCATTTCCGCATGTATACACAGGTTTATTGCAGAAGAGAGAGAAAGCAAGTGACAACCATGGCCCCAAGGAGAGCAGCAAAAGAAAACGTCGAGGTTGCAGCACAGGGTCCAGACAACGTCTCAGATACTTCACCACGAACTGGTGGCTCAGTACCCACCTGGTCGTTTATTTCAGACATTCTGCAATCCGAGTTGGTAAACTATTCAGAATCGGATGATGATGACAATGATATTGTAAAGGATGACCTGAATACTAAGTACAAGATAATTGTTCAGTCAGGAATGCACCTGGTTGCAACCAGACCTCGGTTGCTCCCATACTACGATATGATCCGATGGGCATTGGATCACATCGACCTTCCCACCAGAACTATCGTAAATGACCGACAGGTCATGGTCGGAACTTTCAGACCAGAGCATATCCAATATATGTATAAGCTCCCAACAACTTCTGAATATACATATGGCAAAGAATTCCTGGAGGAATTCAAAAAGAAGGAATGCGAGGAATATGATAAAACCATGCCTGGTTTGATAAAAGACTGGGTTTCACATTCCACAACGTTCAGAGCAAATGATAAGGGTGTGTATTCAATTTCTTCATTAGAGCCACAGTATATGTATGTGGCGATGAAGACTTGTCGGCTTTTCGGATGGGAGGATACCGCACATTTTTACATCTAGTGGGTACCTCTCATATTTCGGGTAGCGGAAGGTTTCTCATTTAACTGGGCGAAGATGCTCTCCGATAGTCTGTTCAACAGGGTCACAGAGTACCGAGAGAAAAAGGAAGCCGGGAGGCCATCCAGATTCTTCATGTCCACGTATATCATGGACGCAATATGCTCCATGACACCTTTTCTTTTGATGAATTGGGCTTGGAGTCCAACCCAAGAAAAAACTGTGCATGAGTACCATGACAAGCTGTGGGAAAATAATGCAAATGAGTTTATTTATGAGATTTTCAACTGGGTGATGGTGCCCCTGCACGTCGCCATTTTTGGTCTTTCGCCACCCCGGATCTCTGATAGCATTGCTGCAAATTTGAGCCATATCGCAGACTGGTACGTAGAAGAAGAATTCTCCTATTTGAGAGTGTTCAGAGCTGTTGTTCCTCCTTTGGCGCTACCACTATTCATCCCCGACAAGCTGGCCTGTCGAGAGATTGCTCGACAAATAGTGATTGGCAGAGTAAGCAAAGAGCTCAAAGCGTCATCGAAGAAGGTATGGCCGTTTTTCCCTATTCGGCTTAATTCCTATTCCTTATTAGATTTCGGACATGCTAAGGCTAAGGCTACAACCTTAGAAGACTTGAGCCTAGTCTCTATTGAATACAAAAAGCATGATCCGCAGAGAGTTGTAAGAACCCATTTGGGAAATTGTGGATTAAAAAGGTTTGAACATGAGTGTTCACCCACGGATGATGTCTTCTGAGGGGCGAGGTCCTATTCAGAAGTGCAATTTCGAATCAGATCTCTGGCACCCAAACATAGGGATTCTGTTTTAAAATTTCAGGAGCATAGGAAAAGGTGTCTCCCCGTGGTACTAGGAGGCTTGGGCCTTTCCAAGGATAAAGAGAAGGAGGCTGAAAGTTCTGCGGGACAAACTTCTAATCCCGAAAAATGTCAGGAAGGGGAGCAGGAGCAGAATCCAGAACAGGGGAAGAGTCCTGAGCAGGAGCAGAATCCCGTACAGGGGAAGAGTCCTGAGCAGGAGAAGAATCCTGAACAGGGGAAGAGTCCCGAACAGGAAAAGAGTCTCGAATAGGGGAAGAGTCCCAAGAAGGAGAAGAATCCCGAGCAAGAGAAGAATCCTGAGACAGGGACAGAGACGAAGACCTCTGATCCTCCGAAAGAATAGGACTCACTCATCATGCCAAGAAAGGCGACGAAGCAGATCGGACAACCCATCACCTCTGTCACACCCTTGCAGTCGGCTCAGGGAGACGTCAGTGAGGGATGGATATTTGGTGAAGAGATAAGACCTATAAGGGCAGAGGAACTCCCCCCTAATGAGTTCTTTTTTGACAGAAAGAGAAAGGCTGTAGTAAAGCGGGAGTTTTATCAAGAAGGAGAGTCCACTGTTAAAAAATTCAAAGTAATGACAGATGGAAAAAACAAGAAAAGTGATGAGTTCGCCACAGAGATAGCAGGGACACTAGGAGCCTATGCGTCAGCAAACCAATTCTCGGTTGCGATGTTGAAGAATCAACTCAAGAGAAAGAATCGACTAATCAAGACTCTTGAATCCCGAGTAGCTTCGGCTGTGGAAGACGCTAAGAGTCAAGCGAGTGGAGCAATAGAGCTGGACCAATTGGCCGATAAGAAAGAAATCGAAGTCCTCAAAACCAAGCTGGAACAAGCAAATTCAGTAATCCGAGAGGGTCTGGTACAGTCGAGTCAGTAGAGGGATACGATCACACGGTTACAGGCCCAATTAGAGGTCGCAGAAAGCAAGGCGATCGACATCGAGATTGTTAAATCCCGAGCAACTGATATTCAGAGCAGGATCTCCTCTGCTCAACAGAGTCTGCTAAACAAAGTAGGAGAGATTCGAGAAGACTGCTTGTTAATGCATCGGATCTCTGAAAATCTGATTAACAAAGAAAGAAACGCAGAAGCTGCTTGGATCACTTTCCAAGAAGCAGTGATCGCTACCAACAATAGGTTTTCGGCAGGGTCTCCCGGGCTCACCATTGCCGAACAAACTAGGGTTAATATCTTGTTAAAGAATTGGGAACATGATATTACTTTAAGCAAGGAGCAAGCTCAAAAAGTGACAAATTCGTTAAAAGAAGCCTGCAATGCCATAAATGGTGAGCTATTAGGGATGGAGATTGGAGGTGACACAGAGGCGCTGAGACAAATGAATATAGATCGGATCTCTCTCGACATGAAGGAGAAGAATGAGAGGAATTCGGCAGAAATCTCTAGGATGGACAGGGTAGACCCGACTCAAATCGACAAACATTTGATTCAACCTAGTGCACAACTCAGTCCCCTTGAATTCGTCGATGTACAAATAGATGATAAACTTCCACAGTTAGCCCGAGAGTGCTATTTTGTCAAAGCCAGTTGTCAAGCCGAGCCTTCACAGCTTGTATCCCAGTTTGTGGACAGGTGTATCATGTACACCAAATCCATGCAAGGACAGGCACCTGGCACTTCTTGAATATAGAATAGGTGAGATGGAGTGACTTCGCTCCCCCCAGCTGTCAGGCGGAACCTTCACAGCTTTCATTCCATTTTATGGACAAATGTATCATATGCTTTGAATCTAAGCAAAGACAAGCACCTGGCACCTTTTTGAAAATGGATTCGAAGAGACGGAGTGATTTCGCTTCTCTAAACCGAGAGGCAAATTTTGTATAAAGAGATCACAAAAAGAAGAGATAAGGGCTGGACTTTTTGGCAAACATTGGAATGTATTTTTTGCATTGGAGGAGTTAATACAACAAATTTGAATATTCCTGATTCTGTCACGACTGTGTTGCAAGTTTGTTTCGTTATGTTCTTTGTTTCTTTTCATTTTTCTCTACATAATTGATGTGTATCACTATAATTCAGTACGACCACTACTATAGTGAAGGGATTTCATATTTCTGTAATTGTGTCTTGTCTTTCCTCTGCACCAGCTATCAGCGGGTGTAAGACCAATCTGCATTTACAAAATTTTATATTTAGTTACACGATGTCAATTATTTCTATGTCAATTTCTTCTTCTGTGTATGTGTGAGTTTCTATTGACAGGAACCTTACGTTATCCATAGATAAATGTTTTTCTCTCATTCCATACCTTTTACTAAAGCAATACAGTTACGGGAAAGGGCGTTCAGTTTGCATTCCCATTTTGTTCTTCATGCAAAAATACCACTTAAAAAACCAAATTGAAACAACGTTAAAATCTCTTCCTAAATCGTTTCCATACTGGTACTGTTCCTTAAATGATTGTCCCTGTAGTAACTCAACCTAATATTCAAACCGGACTCTCTAATCAAACTCATATCGCTTTAAATCTTTTCGATATAATCCTTAAAACTGCTAACACCCGGGAGGAATTAGAACTTTCATGGACAACCATTGAGCGTGACATAACTGCTTAAGAGAAGTTAGAAGCTAGATGACGAGAACGTAGAAATATGCTCTAGTTTCTCATAACGAAGGTTAGTATAATCCTGTATCAACCTTTTGTATACTTTCAGATGCCTTGACACTGTACTTTAAGCCTTAGTACAGACTCAGGAACAACATCTTTCTGGCGCCGCTGCCAGGGAACGAAGTTACGAAATCTTTTCCCTGGGAAAAATGACAAATTATTTCGTTGATAGTGTTACTCTTTGATAGTGAACATAGAGTACACACAGTTTTAAGGCTTTTTAATATTTCACTTGGCGACTCCACTGAAACACAAACTGGCGTCTGGTAGAAGGCATACCAGAAAAAACCTGGATGGCAAGCCAATTACGCCTGTTAATAATCCTGAAAAAATTTTAAGAGCGAGAGGCTCGTTTGAGGCAACCGCTTCAGTCAAAAAACCCGAGAACCCACTTTTAAAGACTAAATGCCCTTCAGAACCTCTTACTTCCTGCAGTCCTCTATCCGATACCATAGATCCGGAAGCAAACTACTCATAATTTAGGAGTGAGCTACATCAGACTTTCCAATCTATAAACAAGGGTAAAGACCCTTTGGAAAGATCGTCGTCATTTAACACACCGACCTTTCTTCGACAGAACTTCCCAGTTTCACCTGATTCAAAAGAGTGTGTTACACCCTCATTTCCTACTCCCAAGTCGATGGAAGGCGTCGGAGGAGGAGGTGGAGGACATCATAATGTCCCTCCTCCCAGAGTATTTGCAAAGGTAGTAGTGAGATACGCTCCCCTGGTTTTTCCCGTTCCCCTCCATGATTTACCTGACAACTACATCAAAAATCTTCCTAAATTCACTGGGGAGGGAGATCTAACCGTAGCCGAGCATATAAACTTGTTTGACCAGTTCGCAGACATATGCGGTATTGAGAACGAAGACGTCTATTCGAGACTACTTGTCCAAACCTTTGAAGGACAGGTCCGAACTTGGTTTCAGAGTCTTCCTGCAGCGTCTATTCGGACATATAACACCTTGGAAGATGCTTTCCTCAGACAATGGGGAGAGCGAAAGGATCACTTATACTACCTTACCGAGTTTGGGTCTCTAAAGAAAAAGAACTCAGAAACAGTTATGGAATTTATTTTGAGATTTAACAAACTGTATAATAAAATTCCATTCGCTGTTAAACCTTCCAAACCATCAGCCAAAGTAACCTTTGCGGGAGATTTCGAGCCTGATTTTGCATTACTTTTGCGAGAAAGGAGAGGAGCTACCCTAAATATAATGCAAGATGATGTTGTTGAAATAGAATCTAATATGATGGCTTCAGGTAAGTTAAAGGCTAAAATAGAAACATCCAACCGTGATAATAGATGCTATAGGGAACCAACAGGTCCTTTTGGGTCAAATAGATACACTGACGACAGAGTAGATGATATGGCCCGAATAATTAAATATTTGTCTAACAAAATATCTAGGATGGAGTTGGATTAGGCTAAAGCTGATTCTTCTAACAAAAAAGACTTCAGGAGAAACCCTAATCCCCAAAATCAATAGAGGCAAATAAAGAATGAAGATCAAAAAATACAAGCTCCACTAAAAAATGAAAATTTTATAGGAGCAAGTGACCTCCAAGATTTCGGAGATTCAGAAGATGAAGTTGCATGTTTCAGTGATGAATGTTCGCAACCATTTCTGACTAGGGAAGACTATGAGGAATCCTTAAATACTCCTCAAACATCAAATGAAGAAGAAGAAGGTGATCATACTCAGACAGTATAGAGATGTTTTCGCCTGGTCCTATGACAATCTTTGAACATATGATACTTCTATAATTGAGCACAAGATACCTTTGAAGCCTGGAGTTAAACCTTTTAGATAGAAGCTCAGATAGTTTAACCCCATTTTGTTGTCTATTATTGAAAAGGAAGTTAAGAAACTCTTAGATGCGAAAATAATTGTACCTCTAAGATACTCAGACTGGGTGGCGAATTTGGTCCCTGTCAGAAAAAAGAACGAAGAAATCAGACTGTGTGTAGATTTTTGGAAGTTGAACAGGTCATCTCTTAAAGATAATTATCCACTTCCTAAAATGGATCATGTCCTGGAAAGGGTAGTTGGAGCAAATCGGATGTCTATGATAGATGGGTTTTATGGGTACAACCAAATCGCCATGAATGAGCAAGACAGAGAAAAAACCGCTTTCACCACACCATGGGGTACATTCATGTATGATAAAATGTCTTTTGGTTTAATGAATGCAGGGGCTACCTTCCAGCACACCATGGATATCGCTTTCATGGGGGAAAGAGATAAGTTCGTAGTAATCTACCTTGACGATTTGACGGTTTTTTCCAAAACCGATGAAGAATATTTAATCCATTTAAAACAAACTTTCGAAAAATGCCACAGGTATGGTCTGTCTTTGATCCCAAAGAAATCACATTTCGCTATGCGGGAAGGTAAGATTTTGGGACATATCATATTTAAAGATGGGATCAAGATTGATCCTAAGAGGGTTGAAGCGATACAAACTATCAGTATTCCTAGAAATGTTAAAGAAATTCAAGCTTTCTTAGGTACGATAATTTTTTTACGAAGGTTTATACCAAATTTTGCTGAGATTGTCAAATTGATCACAGGAATGCTGAAGAAATATAGCAGAGTAAATTGGACGACCGAGGCTAAAGCGTCGTTCAAGCGTATTAAAAAATTCATCAGCGAGGCACCTGTGTTAACAAGCCCAGATTACTTGAAATATTTCCTCATCTTCTCATTCGCTTCTCAACATACTATCACCACGGTATTACTACAAAAAGATGATGAAGGTTTTGAACGTCCGATCGCATTTTTTAGCAAGAGCCTTAGAGACGCCGAGCTAAAATATGATATAATAGAAAAACAGGCATACGCAATGGTGAAAGCGCTAAAAGCATTCAGAACTTACATCCTGCATTCAAAAATTATCGCGTACGTACCAACCAGTGCTATGAAGGATATATTGGTACAGCCGGATAGTGATGGAAAATGAGGGCACTGGCTCGCTAAAATACAAGAATTTGATCTGGAAATCAAGCCAACTAAATTGATAAAAGGAAAGGGTCTGGCCAAACTCTTGGCTAAGTCGAACCTTAGAGCTCTTGACATCAATTGCCTACAAGATGAAGACGAAGACACACATTTGCAAGAGCCAGATGACCAGACATATCCAAACAAGATTGAAGGAAAATTCATATCGTCAGGCTAGTATAAAGATATAATTTTCTATTTGTTAAATCTGAAATGCCCAGATGGACTAACACCAGCCAAATGCAGAACTTTAAAACTCCATGCTGTAAAGTATTGCATCGCAGAAAATCAACTATACTGGAAGGATCCACTCGGGTTCTTACTGGTCTATCTGGTGGAGTCAGAAACTCCACGGGTCATAGAGGAATTTCATGAAGGAATCTGTGGAGGTCACCATGCATGGAGAGCCATGGCCTACAATATCCTGAGGGCCGGATACTATTGGCCAAAACTATTTTCGGACGTTAATGCCAAAGTACGTGCCTATTACTCATGTCAAATATTCGTTGGTAAGCAAAAACTCCCTTCACTACCACTCGTTCCAGTCAAAACTGAAGCCCCATTTCAACAATGGGGATTAGACTTCATAGGAGAAATTAATCCCCATTCCAGTGCTTAGCATAAATGGATTTTAACGGCCACAGATTATTTTACCAAGTGGGTGGAAGCAATTCCAACCAAAAGAGCAACAGACTCGGTGGTGATCGACTTCTTGGAAGATAACATATTATCAAGATTCGGGTGTCCCCAAAAGATTGTTACCGACAACGCCCAGGCCTTCAAGTCAATGGCTATGATCATCTTCTGCCAGAAGTACAATATTGTTCTTGGCCATTCCACTGCTTATTACCCTCAGGGAAATGGGCTGGATGAATCATCTAATAAGATCCTGGTAAACGTAATCAAAAAGGTACTGAACAAAAACAAGAAATCATGGCATGTATATTTGAAGCACGCATTGTGGGCAAACCGCATCAGCACTAAAAGGTCTATCGACATTTCACCGTTTCAGATGGTATATGGGACCGAGGCGGTTCTGCCTATAAACTTAGCATTACCAGTGATGAAATTATGGCAGGATGAAAACGAAGAGCCCAATCATGAAACCAGGAGAATTAACCAACTGATTGAGGTTCAAAAGCTCAGAGTGGAGGTTGATGAGAAAATGCAGAAATACCAGGACGATATGAAAGCATTGTTCAACATCAAAGCAAAGGACAAAGAGTTCTTCCCAGGTGACTTGGTGTTAAGATGGGATGCGAGAAGGGAAGAAGCTGCGAAGCATGGAAAATTTGACCACCTTTGGTATGGGCCATTCAGGGTCTCGGCTCCAGAAGGAAAAAATTCCTTTCTCCTGGAAAATATTGATGGAGAAGTTCTCAACGCCCCTGTCAATGGGCGATATCTAAAGAACTACATGACTTGACCATCGTCGGATGAAAAAGGAAATAAAATAAAATGAAAAATAAGAAATTGTATATATATAATTGTAAATAAATAAATTTTTATATAAGTTTGTACATATTTATGTTTTTTCTCAAGCATTTATTTTCAATTTTTTGGTTTTCCTTCCTAAATTTTCAACGCATTTTTCAAATTCGTATTTGTTTTTTGAAGGATTCCAGCTGCAGATGAAACTAGCTGAAGAAATAAGGTGCAGATCGGTGTGGGAAATAGGACGACATAAAACAGGTGATACATAAGATAATTCGTAGCCCACAAAGAAATTGAAAAGAAAAGACAGAGGTAAGTTTTTTCAATACTCTGGTCATGAAAGGTTGTTTTAGCAATCTAAGGTAATATTGTTCAAATTGAAATATAAAAAGAAGATAATGGGATTATTTTTTACTTCATAATCCTCAAACCAAATAATTTGAGTGAATATATTAAAATCCAAAAACAGTCAGTCGTAAATTTTGTTCTAAAATATATCTGAAAACCAGTCCTGAACTGTTATCACCTTTTGTATATTAAGCCATTGAATTGCTACCTTGTTTTCTGTCTATATTTAGAGCCTAACTTTATCAAGTCACTATCTTCTCGAGTTTTTGCAAAGGAGTAAAAGTTTTTTCGTTTTAAACCTCAGGGATTTCGGAACAGATCTTAACAAGAAAGATGGTCCTCACAACTACTTGATCTTCTGCTAAGTTAAGGAACGTTTATAGTCATCCTAACTTTCTTGAGTTTTTCAACAGCGTCGAAAAAATCAAAGCTTGCTTGAACAAGATGTCCCTTAAATTTTTATGTATTCTCCCTTGTCTCCCTGAGAACTAAAGGTCTTGTGAGGGTCAAAGGAAGGTTGATACCGAGTAATCAAAATAAATTGACAGACCTATGATAAAAAATATTACACAGATCTCAGCCCTGATATAAACTGATTGCTCCCATCTTCGTGTTTTAAAAGTAAATACTAAGACAGGTGGTGAAATAAAATTCAGAAATGATTGCTCCCACCTAGTCCATTAAGACGATGAAAGGAAATTCAGAAATGATTGCCCTCGTCTTAGCATTTAAACGCATAAATATTTTCCGAAGTGGTGAAAAGAAATTCAGTAAAAAAGGGTCAGACAACTTCACCGGGGTACTGAACAGACCCGCTAGCAGTGAAGCAATGTCTGAGAGATCTATAAGGCTGTTATACGAAAACATCAATCTACTCTGGTAATCAACGCTTTCTGAAAACCTGATCGTTTCCCCAAATTTCGACGAGACTTCCCTATTTTATGATTATATAATATCATTCTTTTGATGCAAGCTAAGAATCACAAGACCTGTTGAATGTCCTAGGAGCGTTATGACTGTCTTAAATCGTTCCCCAAACTTAGTAGCAAGAAAGGGAAAATTGCAAGAGTGACTTCAGTTGTGTTTAGGAAGAGTATCTGAGTTCGAGAAAATTTCTGGGGTTCCAAGCGGAATTTCTCTCCCCTTCTATTTTTTTTCCTTGATTTTTCTGTTGATTTTAGCCTATGACTCCATTTACCCAATTTTGGCACCTGGTCTACTGTTCTTCCCGCCTCACAGGGAAGCGGGATCCCTAGTTGGAGCCTATGTTGGAACCTCCCTTGTTTTTCACCTCGCGCAATTTTCAATTTTGATACTTGAGATCTAAAATTTGCTTTTCTTTTCCTTCCGAAATCACAAAGCTCTGAAATATCATCCCATGAATAGCAATGCTTTGTCACTTTCAAAAAAGGGTCCATTTTTCGCAAGTATGTTTGCTCTTTTGTTTTATTTCAGGGTCTTGCAAGTCGGACACTTTATTTCTTGAATTCACAAGTCCCTAATCGCAAAAATACGAACTCGGGTCTAATTTTCATCCAAGGCATTAACTGGGGTAAAACCTTTAACCATGTTTACACGTCATCGGGGTTTCGCACCTCGGCAGTCGTCGACCCTAAATTTTTGTTTTTACAACCCTGAGAGCCGAGAGCACGATAACTTTTTTGATAACCTTGGTCAGGAACCAAGGGTAAAAAACTAACCACGATTAAATTTGGTTCTCGACACATCGCCGCTCGACATCTTCCTTCATGAAGTTAAGGTGTCCAAAACTCCGATTCGCGAAGTTGCGACATAATTATAGAGAGATTAATTAAATTTCCTAATTTAAGATTTCCCTATCTTAATTCGATCCTTAATTATCGCCACATTGCGATATCGCGACTCAGCATATCATTCTCCAAAAAGTTTTTCTTCGAATTCCCAAGTCGCGATATGGCGATTAAGTTAATTATATAATTAAGGATCCACCAAATCATGGTTAATGTTAATTAAGCTAAAATCGGAACTCACAGTTTCGCGAGTTGTAAAGTCAAAATGATAAAGGGAAATTCACGATGTGGCGAAAAGCGAGGAAATCTTTAAGGCGTTAAGAATTGAAATTTTAGAAAAAAGAAATTAAACGAGATACGTCCCGCGCATCGAGGTTGGAACACTTCACGAGGGATTTAATTTCTCTCCATGACCCGATTGCCTGTCGAGCCGCCGAACATTGATGACATTAATGAAGATTTAGGGTAAATCCACAAATAAATAAGATCGGATTTATACATTTAATTTGGTTTTATGTGCGATTTGACAGACGTATTCAAAAGGTACAGAGTTTTCAAATATATACGAGAGTTTCATTCTTTTTAAACATTTCTCATAAACGCACAGAGCTCACCTTTCTCCGAGGGAACTCATTTCCGCATGTATACATAGGTTTATTGCAGAAGAGCGAAAAAGAAAGCGACAGCCATGGCCCCAAGGAGAGCAGCGAAAGCAAACGTCGAGGTTGTAGCACAGGGTCCAGACAACGTCTCAGATACTTCACCACGAACTGGTGGCTCAGTACCCACCTGGTCATTTATTTCAGACATTCTGCAATCCGAGTTGGTAAACTATTCAGACTTGGATGATGATGACAATGATATTGTAAAGGATGACATGAATACTAAGTACAAGACAATTGTTCAGTCGGGAATGCACCTGGTTGCAACCAGACCTCGGTTTCTCCCATACTACGATATGATCCGATGGGCATTGGATCACATCGACCTGCCCACCAGAACTATCGTAAATGACCGACAGGTCATGGTCGAAACTTTCATACCAGAGCATATCCAATCT
>SNQJ01S0053878.1:28766-56004 GCA_010110895.2 Picea sitchensis
GCGAGGAATATGATAAAACCATGCCTGGTTTGATAAAAGACTGGGTTTCACATTCCGCAACGTTCAGAGCAAACGACAAGGGTGTGTATTCGATTTCTTCATTAGAGCCACAGTATATGTATGTGGCGATGATGACCTGTCATCTTTTCGGATGGGAGGATACCGCACATTTTTACATCCAGTGGGTACCTCTCATCTTTCGGGTAGCGGAAGGTTTCTCATTTAATTGGGCGAAGATGCTCTCGGATAGTCTGTTCAACAGGGTCACAGATTACCGGGAGAAAAAGGCACCCGGGAGGCCATCCGGATTCTTCATGTCCGCGTATATCATGGACGCAATATGCTCCATGACACCTTTTCTTTTGATGAATTGGGCTTGGATTCCAACCCAAGAAAAAACTGTGCATGAGTACCACGACAAGCTGTGGGAAAATAATGCAAATGAGTTTATTTATGAGATTTTCAACTAGATGCCCCAACACGTCGCCATTTTTGGTCTTTCGCCACCCCGCATCTATGATAGCATTGCTGCGAATTTGAGCCATATCGGAGACTGGTACGTAGAAGAAGAATTCTCCTATTTGAGAGTGTTCGGAGCTGCTGTTCCTCCTCTGGCGCTACCACTATTCATCCCCGACAAGCTGGCCTGTCGGGAGATTTCTCAACAAACAGTGATTGGTGGAGTAAGCAAAGAGTTCAAAGCGTCATCGAAGAAGGTATGGTCATTTTTCCCTATTCGGCTTAATTCCCATTCCTTATTAGATTTCAGACATGCTAAGGCTGAGGCTGCAACCTTAGAAGACTTGAGCCTAGTCTTTATTGAATACAAAAAGCATGATCCGTAGAGAGTTGTAAACACCCATTTAGAAAATTTTGGATTAAAAAGGTTTGAACACGAGTGTTTTCCCTCGGATGATGTCTTTCGAGGGGCGAGGTCCTATTCATAAGTGCAATTTCGAATCATATCTCTGGCACCCGAAGATAGGGATTCTATTTTAAAATTTCAGGAGCATAGGAAAAGGTGTCTCCCCGTGGTACTAGGAGGCTTGGGCCTTTCCAAGGATAAAGAGAAGGAGGTTGAAAGTTCTGCGGGACAAACTTCTAATCCTGAAAAACGTCAGGAAGGGGAGCAGGAGCAGAATCCAGAACAGGGGAAGAGTCCCAAGCAGGAGCATAATCCCGAACAGGGGAAGAGTCCCGAGCAGGAGAAGAATCCTGAACAGGGGAAGAGTCTCGAACTGGAAAAGAGTCCCGAACAGGGGAAGAGTCCCGAGCAGAAGAAGAATCCTGAGCAAGAGAAGAATCCATAGATAGGGACAGATACAAAGACCTCCGATCCTCTGAAATAACAGGACTCACTCATCACGCCAAGAAAGGCGGTGAAGCAGATCGGACAGCCCATCACCTCTGTCACACCCTTGCAGTCGGCTCAGGGAGACGTCAGCGAGGGATGGATATTTGGTGAAGAGATAAGACCTATAAGGGCAGAGGAACTCCCCCCTAATGAGTTATTTTTTGACAGAAAGAGAAAGGTTGTAGTAAAGTGGGAGTTTTATCAAGAAGGAGAGTCCACTGTTAAAAAATTCAAAGTAATGACAGATGGTAAAAACAAGAAAAGTGATGAGTTCGCCACAGAGATAGCAGGGACGCTAGGAGCCTATGCGTCAACAAACCAATTCTCGGTTGCGATGTTGAAGAATCAGCTCAAGAGAAAGAATCGACTAATCAAGAATCTTGAAGCCCGAGTAGCTTCGGCTGCGGAAGACGCTAAGAGTCAAGCGAGTGGAGCAATAGAGCTGGCCCAATTGGCCGATAAGAAAGAAATCGAAGTCCTGAAAACCAAGCTGGAACAAGAAAATTCAGTAATCCGAGAGGGTCGAGTGCAGTCGAGTCAGCAGAGGGATACGATCACATGGTTACAAGCCCAGTTAGAGGTCACAGAAAGCAAGGCGATCGAC
Source organism: Picea sitchensis (assembly GCA_010110895.2). Taxonomy (NCBI): domain Eukaryota; kingdom Viridiplantae; phylum Streptophyta; class Pinopsida; order Pinales; family Pinaceae; genus Picea; species Picea sitchensis. Next base: position 30,725 of record SNQJ01S0053878.1, read on the forward strand.
ATCGAGATTGTTAAATCCCGAGCAACTGATATTTGGAGAAGGATCTCCTCTTCTCAACAGAGTCTGCTAAACAAAGTGGGAGAGATTCAAGAAGACTGCTTGTTAATGCATCGGATCTCTGTGAATCTGATTAACAAAGAAAGAAATGCAGAAGTTGCTCGGATCGCTTTCCAAGAAGCAGTGATCGCTACCAACAATAGGTTTTTGGCAGGGTCTCCCGGGCTCACCATTGCCGAACAAACTAGGGGTAATATCTTGTTAAAGAATTGGGAACATGATATTACTTTAAGCAAGGAGCAAGCTCAAAAAGTGACAAATTCGTTAAAAGAAACCTGCAATGCCATAAATGGCGAGCTGTTAGGGATGGAGATTGGAGGTGACACAGAGGCGCTGAGACAAATGAATATAGATCAGATCTCTCTCGACATGAAGGAGAAGAATGAGAGGAATTCGGCAGAAATATCTAGGATGGATAGGCTAGACCCGGCTCAAATCGACAAACATTTGATTCAACCTAGTGCACAACTCGGCGCCCTTGAATTCGTCGATGTACAAATAGATGATAAACTTCCACAGTTAGCCCGAGAGTGCTATTTTGTCGAAGCCAGTTGTCAAGCCGAGCCTTCACAGCTTGTATCCCAGTTTGTAGACAGGTGTATCATGTACACCGAATCCATGCGAGGACAGGCACCTGGCACTTCTTGAAGATAGAATAGGTGAAATGGAGTGACTTCGCTCCCCCCAGCTGTCAGGCAGAACCTTCACAGCTTGCATTCCATTTTATGGACAAATGTATCATATGCTTTGAATCTAAGCAAAGACAAGCACCTGGCACCTTTTTGAAAATGGATTCAGACAGATGGAGTGATTTCTCTTCTCTAAACCGAGAGGCAAATTTTGTATAAAGAGATCACAAAAAGAAGAGATAAGGGCTGGACTTTTTGACAAACATTGGAATGTATTTTTTTGCATTGGAGGAGTTAATACAACAAATTTGAAGATTCCTGATTCCGTCACGACTGTGTTGCAAGTTTGTTTCGTTATGTTCTTTGTTTCTTTTCATTTTGCTCTACATAATTGATGTGTATCACTATAATTCAGTACGACCACTACTATAGTGAAGGGATTTCATCTTTATGTAATTGTGTCTTGTCTTTCCTCTACACCAGCTATCAGCGGGTGTAAGACCAATCTGCATTTACAAAATTTTATATTTAGTTACACGATGTCAATTATTTCTATGTCAATTTCTTCTTCTGTGTATGTGTGAGTTTCTATAGACAGGAACCTTACGTTATCCACAGCTAAATTTTTTTCTCTCATTCCATACCTTTTACTAAAGCAATACAGTTACGGGAAAGGGCCTTCAGTTTGCATTCCCATTTTGTTCTTCATGCAAAAATACCACTTAAAAAACCAAATTGAAACAACGTTAAAATCTCTTCCNAATGTATTTTTTTGCATTGGAGGAGTTAATACAACAAATTTGAAGATTCCTGATTCCGTCACGACTGTGTTGCAAGTTTGTTTCGTTATGTTCTTTGTTTCTTTTCATTTTGCTCTACATAATTGATGTGTATCACTATAATTCAGTACGACCACTACTATAGTGAAGGGATTTCATCTTTATGTAATTGTGTCTTGTCTTTCCTCTACACCAGCTATCAGCGGGTGTAAGACCAATCTGCATTTACAAAATTTTATATTTAGTTACACGATGTCAATTATTTCTATGTCAATTTCTTCTTCTGTGTATGTGTGAGTTTCTATAGACAGGAACCTTACGTTATCCACAGCTAAATTTTTTTCTCTCATTCCATACCTTTTACTAAAGCAATACAGTTACGGGAAAGGGCCTTCAGTTTGCATTCCCATTTTGTTCTTCATGCAAAAATACCACTTAAAAAACCAAATTGAAACAACGTTAAAATCTCTTCCTAAATTGTTTCCATACTGGTATTGTTCCTTAAATGACTGTCCCTGCAGTAACTCAATCTAATATTCAACCCGGACTCTCTAATCAAACTCATATCGCTTTAAATATTTTCGATATAATCCTTAAAACTACTAACACCCGGGAGGAATTAGAACTTTCATGGACAGCCATTGAGCGTGACATAACTGCTCAAGAGCAGTTAGAAGCTAGACGACAAGAACATAGAAATCTGCTCTAGTTTCTCATACCGAAGGTTAGTGTAATCCTGTATCAACCTTTTGTATACTTTCAAGTGCCTTGAAACTGTACTTTAAGCCTTAGTATAGACTCAGGAACAACAAGAACTATAGGACTCTCGGAGATTCAAGGATATAGGAGGGTATGTTAAACATTGAAGCGTTGAAATTTTCCTTGTCGAAGTTCCTAACTTCGATAGATTGTGAAGTAAAGAACAACCTCAACTATCCATCACAACTAATGATTAAGCCGGAGTCGTTGATCATCAAGGCTTGGAGGTGACCAGTATTTTTCAGAGTTGTGGAAGTGGAGATCAAACCATCCATCGAGGACATAGATCAATGGAGGAGAGAGAAAGCGCAATTTGAAGTTGTAAGGGAATTAATTATAAATAAGTTATGCACTTTGATCAAGATCATCAAATATCTTGGCTAAGTGTCGAAATAGGATCTATGCACGCAATGAGGAAGAAGTTAACAAGCGGTCATGTTGGAACACATGGACCATAGATCTCAATGATTGATTAAGTCGTGATCGTTGATGAAAACACTCGAGGACTGCGAATTTAGTGTAGGACCCTTGCCAATTATAAACCACATGCTAAAGTGTGGATAAATCTCAACCTTCATATATTTAAGGGTGGAAAGAGCTCGACCATGGATCCTAGTGAGGACATAGACTCTGGGACTTCGGGTCTCTGAGGATGTTTTCAGATCTGCACAAAAATGATGAAGGGTTGAAGGCCCGATACTCGAGATGGCCCCACGGTGATATTCCTTGTAACCCCTCCTTCCGTAGACATGTCACTACCAGATAATGACGAAATGGGTCACGATAGAGCCATGTTGTGTTGGAAATACTGAGAGGGGGGGGTGAATCAGTATTTCCATTTTTCAACAATTAGCATGTACTTTGATATTTTATTATTTACCACAACAAATCAACAATGGACTTGTATATAAAATCAATTATAAATATATAATTAACATAAATTACAAGGTTTTATAAAGAAATAGTGAAGGACACCAATCTTTTTTAGAACACCAACTCTAGGAGACACAAATCCCATTCTTCATGGCACCAACTCCCTTGTCTTTAGGGCACCAACCTTAGGAAGCACCAACCCCCTTGTCTTTAGGGTACCAACCCTAGGAAGCACCCACTCCCTTAACTTTAGGGCACCAACCCTAGGAAGCACCAATTCCATTAACTTTAGGGCACCAACTGTAGGAAGAACCAACTCCTTGCTTTTACACTTTAGTAAAGGATATTAATCCTTTCATGCTCCTCCCTTCCACCCTCACTTCATCAGAATCATCACTTCTTCTTCTTGGACTCTGCTTCTGCTTTGATCATCTAATATGGACTACAAACACACTTTCTTCTCACCATTCTTTCTCGTTTATATAATCTTCCAAATGGTGTCAGCTATGAAGCATTGTGTCCCTTTGTTTGGACCATTGCACATCTTCATTTTAAATTAACAATAATGTCTATTAGTATTCAAACATTATCATGAAGGTTTTTAATTTAGTGAGAGTGATTTTCATAAATCAATCACATATATGGATCAATTTCGTTTTTAACTCGATTCCATGTCTCTGCAAATATTGCAGAAATTGAATTCTGCATAGGCGCTTCCTTCAAACCATTTACATGTGACAATATGCGTAAAACCATGGGCTTATTAATTAAGCGATGTTCCCAGCGCCTCATGGCTTATGTGTTCATAACCCATGACCGAGGACTGGAACCTAGTCCTCTGGTACTTTTTCCTTTGGGAGATTTCTCTCTCATCCAATCTTCTGGAGTTTCAACTTCCCAAAGTGGTTACCTCTCACAAGGGTTGATCTGATGGTTTGCATCATTCCCGAAACCAAATCAACTGTATATATCCAATCCTTACTTATCCTTTTACTGCTTAATCCAACGACTATGACTTAATCAAAGGTTGAGATGGATGACCAATATTTACTTCATGACTTCGAGACTTCGGGGCTTCAAAGGTCCAGGTAATTGTTGTTCCAATTTCCACTGTAGTTTCTCAATGCTGAAGTGGTCAACATGGGAGTGGTTACGTTTAAAATTGTCATCGAGTTCCATAATGGAAACTTATCGTTGGTAGTGTAACCGATGCCAATCATAGATCTATTGGGAGGTGACGATCGGCGGTCGGTGTGGATTGTTGAACCGAAACTTGTGTGATCGTTAACTCAACCCTTGCATCCCACAATGGTTCCTCGTCGTTGATTTTTCCTTACTGAGATCCAACGGTCAAGACTTAATCGGATGTTGATCCAACGGTCCTCCTCTGTAACTCTCAGATTTGATGATCCTGGATTGTCCCAAAATCTACATCAGTGGACATGATTCTTCCTCAATTATTTGTAGTTTTATTATGGGGATGTCAATCCCGATCACATTTCTGCAATGTTCTTTCCCTTCGAAGATTTTTGGTTTTGTACTTGGATTCTAACTTATGGATATCATTAATCTGTTGGGAATTCAATCCTGATATTGTTTTTGCAATGCGTTGATCTCGTGAAATCTAATACGATGTCTCTCCTGCGATTTAGGTAGATTCCTCTGCATGTTGTTCATAACAACTCATCATCACATCTTAATGACATCGACTGTGGACATCAATGACAACATGTCCAACAATATCCCCCTTTGTCATTGAGGGCAACACACCAACTTCATACACAAACTCCCCCTGTGATGATGCTTATCTCCTTTGAAGTTACTCTCCCCCTTTGACATCAATGGCAGAGGGTTGCTCCCCCTATGATTAATCTTTGTCTTTATGTATGTTTCTGACCCAAAATCTAAACTTGGCTAACTCCCCTTGCAATCATGCTATGCCTGCCTCAACTGAATGACTCCCCCTTTGTTTCTAAAAGGGTAGCTCTTCCTGACAAGGTATCTTCTCCTATGGAAAAGCTCGCCCTGACCATGTGCCCTTTCTAATACGATTTTTATGGTTTTTAATGAGGTTTTTGACTTACTCCTAATTTATGTCGAAGATTTTCAAAAATACTCTTGAGCAAGGGTTTTGTGAAAATGTTTGCAATTTTTTCTTTGGTGTTTACATTCACTATTTTAACCACTTTTTGGGTATTCTGATCTCTTAGAAAATGGTATCTAATTGGGATGTGTTTGGTTTTAGAATGCATTACTGGATTTTTAGAGATACTTATGGCACTAGTGTTATCACAGTTAATAGTAACAGGATTATTATATCTTATTTATAGGTCTTCTAAAGTTTTTTTCATCCAAAGAACTTGTGTGCAGCAGGATGCAACAACAGGTATTTCATAATGAATTGAGGAGGATGTATTCCATTTCCTCAGGGAAAGCTAGTATAAATTGATAAAAGAGTAATTGAGTAGGGATGCTTCGTTGTCATGATAAAAGGAAGCCTGATTATGCTTTTAAAGGTTGGATGTAAATGGTCATGAACAATCATGAACTATCTAAATTTCAATAGATACAGAAAAGACAACTATAAGTGTGCCTATAGTAGACACACAATATGTTGAAGCATGTAATAAGAACATTGTGCATGGAAACACAATGGGATAGTGTGCATATGTAATTCATAATGCACCATAAGAATGCAAGTTTATATTCCTAATGGAATATTTGGTAAACATCTGAAATGATAAAGTTGAAGTAGAATCAAGGTTGAAGCCATCACAAATAATGATAGATATGCAATAAGGAAGTTGCATGCTGAAGGAGTTCCCTGTGGAGGAACTTTGTAAAGACTCTGTCAAGAGAAAAAAGTCATAACCTTAATGACTGTTGAGAATTGGGTAGTGGGATGCAAGCATGCATATATATATATATAGAGAGAGAGAGAGAGAGAGAGAGAGAGAGAGAGAGAGATCCTGGATTACCTTCTAAAACATAATGCATGAATGGAAGAATGGAAGATTAAAAAATGAACATTGAACATTCTGATAACTAAATGGTAATGTGCAGGAAGCACAAGTTCATAATTCATTGTGAACAAAAATCGTGTTGTTGTAACATGTTGATTTATCCAAGAAGGTTAAGGTGAACCTAACCAAGAGTGTTCAAGGAAAAGAGCAGGGAGATCCTAGCAGGGAGTATATTGCATAAGTGAAAAGGGAGGAATAATTTTCTCACTTAAAAATTTGATTTGCTTAACATAATTATGATTCTCAAAAAGGAACAACTGTGAAAGCAAAGAAAAATAAATAAATAAGTATGTTTGAATGAATAGGTTTGGTTAATATGTGTTAAGTAAAGGTAGTGAGGACTTGGAAAATAATTTAGTTGGACTGAAAGTCCAAAGCTGTGTAGAAGGGGTTGGACAAAGGAAGAGTTCCTTGACTCCTTTCTTGTTGTTTATTGTATTTCTCTGGTACAAGAGACTGATTTACTAATGCAAAAAGAAATTGGAGTTGTTGGGAAATATAGTTACCAATGATGGACAACCTCAAGGAGAGGATGAATACGAGAAGGTTGTTGTTGAAATTTGGTGAAGGAACTTTAAAAGTATCCATAAAGCACCATGGATGAGGTAATATCAAAGAGAGTGTTGGCAGACAGAATAGGTATAAAAGTGTCCATGCTTGTGTGGCATAAGGTATGAAGGGATTTGGTAAGAGTCTCCTCTGAAGTATTTTATTATCTAAATGGTATGAAGATAATTTTTAGTCATTGTATGCCATTGATACCCAAGCAGGGTATGATTCAATAAAGAAGATAGCTTGAATAATAGAGGTATGAACCTCTAGCAATCAAAGATGATTTAGAATCCTTGCAAGAAAATTCATGAATAAGTAGTGTCATGGGTACATTGACCAGTCAAGAGTGATTGGGAACATAAGTGCTCATAGGCAACACATTGAATTGAATGCATTGAGGAAATGCATGCTTGCATAAGAGGGCAGACAATAGATTTCCCATTAAATAAGGAGGACCTTTCAATACTGTACATGAATTGTAAAGGTGTTAAAAAAAGGAAGTGAGTGGCCATGAGTATCGACACCATTGGTTACCAATAAGGAAAAAGTGTTTATATGCAACCATATGCAACTTGGGTTTCATATTATAATATGTTTAATTGAGGACATGATCATTTTGTAGCAGGAAGCACATTCATGTTGCAATAATGAACGAGAATGAATAAGACTTATGGTGAAGAGGTTGGTTGAGATCCAACACACCATGGAAAAGTGCTTGTCATAAAGTGTGGAAAACTTGAAATCAATGGAAGGGTACATTGCGTATGAATGTGGCCATGAACATTGGCACATTGATTAAAGCCATTTGATATTTGAATTGCATTTGGAAAATTTGGTATGATCAAGTGATGCATGCGTAAATAATGGTATTTCCTTTTGCTTTGTACCATTGAATATATGAAAATGATTTGATTGGTAGTATGCATAATTTTGAAGATATAATGTGCATGAGAACTAACAACTTGTTTGGCTATGTGAATATGGAGTTGTAGGAAGAAGGGTCTTGGATATGGTAGAAAAAGTAATCCCATAAGGAAGACCAATGCATGCTAATCCAAACCACTATGGGAAGGAAAATCTCATACTTTTGAATCTGGTTCCAGTGTGGAACAGATCTAAAAATAAAATGTGAAATTTGGAAATATGTGGGTGACAATTTTGCAAGAAAATTCTGAATTGGAATTGATGATAACATCTCATAGTTACTGTATGCATGTGATACGGGTGAGATGAAAGGTATTTCCTAGAGGGTCAAAGAATGGTTGTCAATATGGAAAGCATGGAAACAGGCTACTATTGTAACATGAGAACCGTGTGATAAGTCATGATCGCCCTAGAAGATGTTGTGTTGTAGTAACACGGGCCAGAGGGACACCTCAGTAGAGAAATTCAGAGGGATGTGTCGGTTGTAAGACTCGATGAAGTCTCTAAAAACTCTTCTTGTGCAAGAAATCCTTGGGAAGGCAAGATGGATCGCCTGAGGGACTCTATAGCAGAGAAGGGGATGCATGAGCCTGGGCCTAGAGGGTGACTGACTGTAAGGAAGAAGAGACTGTGATAATACTTGTAAACTATTGATTGGAACCATGCACACAATGGGTATGTCAAGGAAAATAGTGAGTCAAGTTAACAAGACAACCATATGGATGCAAATCCATGAATCGCATAGATAAGTATTGTGATGAATTATGAAAATTCCCTCTTCAATTATGAACAATAATAAAATGCTTATGCACAAAATTGTGAATTGACATGCCTACTGTTAGAAATGTTGTAGGCATAAGATGAATGTTGAGGATCTAGAAAAGGACCAGACTATGAGGGAAAAGAAGGTAATGTTGAAGCAATTGAATGAAAAAGGCATGATAGGTGTTACTAAGAAAGAACACCGAGAACGATGTTCCTTTGAAGGGGGAGGGGATTGTAACACCCATGTTTCCCCTGGCTTGTAATTAATCATTACTTATGATTATCATGCCATGGAATGTGAGCAATGTAAATGTATTATTGTTTAGATTACCAACAACTAATTGTGGGGATGAAGCCTTGAAGTACTGACCATGATACCACTAGAGTAAAGAGTGAGGAAACCTGTAGAGAGGGTTTATCATGCCAAGATGACCCAATCCTCTTTGCTAAAATATTTGATCTGAAATAATAAGTCTCATCCTGATCCCAAGGAAAAATCAGTTAATGAGAAAAGGACTGGTGGTTGAACGACCAACTACCCCAATGAATGGAAGCATGGAGGGCCTAGCTGAGAAGACAAAAAACTATCAGCCCAAAGTACCACAGAGGACAGTCTTCCTGCAGGCCTAGATTGACCTGCGTTCCTTCTGGCAGAAGGAATAGGACAGGTCCAGAACCTTCCTGGGAAGGGAGGCGTGCAAGAGAATACAAAGAGGAAGACAAGAAAAAGAGAGAAATGGGGAGGAGGGGAGAAAAGAAGAGATTTAGAGAGGTATGTGAAGAATTCCATTCCTCGAAGGGGGCTTGGAAAAATATCATAGAACTCATGGAAGAGTTCTGATTTGTAACATAGAAGATCTGAAGAAAAGAGATAACTCCCTGGTGGTATCATGGCTCTGCACGAAGGTGGCCAAAGTGCTAAGAGTGAATGCCTTTGAGCCTACGGTTGGGTGGAAAGGGGAACACCCACAGTCAGTTTGGTAGCTCTAACTTACAATCCATATAAGTATTTCACATATTCTATGTAATCGAATTGAAATGCATGATTGGACATCTGTGATTTTATTAGATATGTGAATTGCATGATTAATGGTAATAATGCTTGTCTTTATTTGTAAACTCCTGCATAGAGTGATTGTAGGACGACAAGTTTGGTGCATTCCTTGCATAGTGGCATATAACTATCTCGTTGAATGGTAAAAATAGTAACTTTGATGGCCTCGTGGCCCGATAAGTGTGAAGTAGAACTTGAATATCACATTTCGTTAATGGCTTTCTGTCTAATCATGTCTAGTGAAGGAGGAATGTTAGTAATTTCCTTTAAAATAATTTGGGGCAAACAACGAGTGACCCCTGTCCAAATCTATATATGTGTTGATCATCCAAAAGATCATCCAAGGATAAAATCCACGAATACAAAGTTGGGTCAAACTCTACAACATTGTTCTGAACTCGTCCATCCCTCAAACATATTTTTTCCTATTATAGAATTTGAGTCATGTAAATGGAAGGCGCTTCCTTTAAACCATTCTACAGACTTAACCAAATCTTGGGTAAGATTTAAGAGTGTATCCCTCTCGAGCTTGTCAAAGTACCATATGACCAGGACCCTGGAACCTAGCGCTATGCAAAAAAGAGAGCTAAGCCATCATGCTTTGAGACTTCAAGGTGTTGGAACCTTATAACATCCAAATCTTGTCGAAGGCAACCGGTCGAAACGGTGACCAAACAGTTGACCGGTAACTGGCGGTTTCCTATTCGTTGTCGTGAGATCCACTTTATCGTTAAACCTTGAATAGCTTTCCAGTTGTGAAATAAAGTGAGTCGTAGATCTAAGGATCTTCAAGATCCTTCATGACCGTTGGATATACGTCACAGTCAAATTCGACGTTGACTCAATCCGCGAGTAAAAAGGCATTAAATGGTCGAAACTCTTGAATGTCGAAGTTGTGATGTAACGAGAGCCATCTATCTGAGGATCCTTTGAGATCTCTCTGAACCATTAGATCAACCATAGTTGAAGGATAGGGTAAGCGGTACCATCAACCAACAACAAGAAATCATCCCTTCTTTATGACCTTTCTGGTAGGTAAACCTTCAAGAATTAAATGGGTCAAGACCTGTAAGGGATGTGGAGTCGCGAAATCCCGAAGTGGTGAAATCCCACCAACCGTTAGATCAGAGAAAGAATTTGGTAGAGATGTGAGTCATTGATATGAGGGTCTATTGGGATCCTTCTCAATCGTCCGATCAACTAGTGGGAGGACAGTGTAAGCACTTCAGCGAAGTCTTACTCCGAGGAACATAAGGGACAAGGGGTAAGACTATCCCTAAGGCTGAAATCCGGAGTACGTGGCGAGGAATTTCGGAACTTCGCAAATCCAAGACTCTGGGAGATTCGAGGATATAGGAGGGTGTGTTAAACATCGAAGCGCCGAAATTTTTCTCGTCGAAGTGTCCATCTTCACTAGATTGTGAAGTAAAGAACAACCTCAGTCGTCCATCACAACTAATGATTAAGCCAGAGTCGTCGATCATCAAGGCTTGGAGGTGACCAGGATTCACCGAAGTTGTGGGAAGTGGAGATCAAGCCGTCCATCGAGGGCATAGATCAATGAAGGAGAGAGAAAGCACAATTTGAATTTGTAAGGGAATTAATTATCAGGAGGTCATGCGCTTTGATCAAGACTGTCAGATAGATTGACTATGTGTCGGCATAGGATCTATGCACGCAATGAAGGAGTTAACAAGCGGTCATGTTGGAACATGCAGACCGTAGATCTGGATGATTGATTAAGTCGTGATTTTTGATGAAAATGCTCGAGGAGTGAAAATTTAGTGTAGGACCCTTGCCAAGTCTAAACCATGTGTTAAAGTGTGGTTAAATCTCAGCCTTCGGATCTTTAAGGGTGGATAGAGATCCACCATGGATCCTAGTGAGGAAAGAGACTCAGGGACTTCAGGTCTTAGGGGATGTTTCCAAATCTGCACAAAAATGACGAAGGGTCGAAGGCCTGATACTTGAGATGGCCCCGGGGTGATATTCCATGTAACCCCTCCTTCCGTGGACATGTCACTACCAAAGAATGATGAAATGGGTTACGATAGTGCCATGTTGGACAACACGAGAGAAGTGATGCCATGTGGATGCCAAGTGACGAAGGGGGTGGCCATTGGCTAATGATGCCCTGAAAACTTCGTAAGACCATAACTTGCAAACCAAGACTCAGTTTTGGACAAGGTTTTAGTTGTTGGAAAGATTTCGATGAGCACATGACGATGGTGTCCTCATTCGAGGATTCAGAGAGTTGTAGAAAAGCGGAAAAAACTATACCCCCATCCCTTAAAATGCTACATAGGGGATCGGATGTGTGACAAAATATATATATATATATATATAACTTACATGTCACTAACTATGATGTAATTGTGTAATTGTGTGATGAGAATGGGGCAGGGGTAGGGGGAATAATAAAAAAATAATAATGATAGATATTACAGTATTATTATTATTTGGAAAATAAACCAAACATAAAAGACTATGGTGTAATTGTGTGGTCCTTATCCTCAAGTGTAATCAAATAAAGACCAAGAAGAGTAAGTATGCACGTGAATAAAGGCATTGTGCATCATATGTAAGCAGAGTGAAATAGTTATAGAAATACAAATTGATATATTCAAGAGATAAATAATCTTTGCAAATTTGATTTTCAATGATTATTGAAAATTAAGTTTTTCAATGAATACAATATTTATGTAAAGATGATGGGAACACTAAAGCACATCCCAAAGAATTATAGTGTGATTGTTCAAGAGAGATATGTTGACATTGGTTTGCAAATGAATTCTATTCTTACTCGTTAAATCTCGAGCTCACCAATGCATAGTTTTTCGAGCTCACATCTAGTGCAAATGCTACATAATTTTTTGGCGTTTTTCATTTTGTTTTGTTAATTATATAATAGTAGTTAGATCAATGTTAAAATAAAAAATAAAAAATTATTATATAAAAAGAAAATTTATAGTAGTTATATCAATGTTAAAATAAAAATAAAAATAATAAAAATTATTTTTTATAAAAACAAAATAAAATTATTATAATTTATATAATTTTTAATACAAATGAAAAGATGAAAATTTAAAAATTATAATTATCAATAAAAATAGTTCAAATTTATGTAACGTATTATTCATTAATATAATTTAAAAAAATAATATTGTTTTCAAGTTTAAGTAATATGCTTTTTTTTTTAAATAAAAAAGAACTATATTGATATTCACATATGTATGTGTCAATACAAAATCAAGATTTTTCCACCTGCCCCGCCACAGCTGGGAAAAGCAGGACAAGTGGCTATCAAAAATCAAGACCTGTCTATCAAAAATCAAGTGTATCTATGACTGTGACTGTAATTGTAACTGACAAAAAAGATCAGAATGATCGACTAAACAGTGGCCATGGTCGACTGTCTTACAGAGCTTGATAGAGAATTTCAATTCTCTGCATAATTGACTAAACCAAAATAAAACCATAAACCTGGGGGAGCTAGCTCGACCTCAGCCATCCTTGGGTATTGTAGGCTGGGACAAAAAACTGTCCATAAGTTGGGCACCAATTGCTAGCAAGAGTAGTCATCATCGCATCAAGCAGGAGGTCCAGGCGTTGTCCCAGCAAGTTTTGAATATGTGTCTGGTCATCCATTTTCTATCGCAGCTCGAAGATGAGCTAAAGGTGCTCGTCTGCAAGTCAAATTGGGGTGAGTGGAGGCGGCTCCTCCGTCATATCTACGTCCACTGCATCCACTACATCTGAATCTACATCCATTGCGTCCGTTGTTGCCATTGTTGTCAAAGGAGTTGCCACTTTCCAACTAGGAGGAATTTCTTCCTCCGCCATGCATTCTCTAGTGCCATAGAAATGTTTCAGAGTGTGGGCACTGGTTGGGGAAATTCCTGGGCGAAGGCTATGCAGAGGGCAAAGTTCTCAGGAGGGAGAATTTCCTCCTTGAATGGGTCACTACCAGGGTCATTGGTGGGAGTGGGGGTGGAAGACTGGGTTTGTTGAGGTCGGTTATGGTGCTTGGTCGAGATGACTGGTGATTATGAGGGCAAGCTAAGAGGGAGGGAGTCGATTGTGCTTGGTGAGGGTGTTTTAGTACAATGAGCCCCTCTTGGACTTACCCCTCTCTCTGGGCATGGTTTGAGCATTCAGGTGAGGCTTGGGCTGGATGAAAAATGGAGGGATGACCGTGGGCGGCCAAACAGGCAGGTGCAAGGTGAAAATGTTGTGGGAGATCCAAGGAACAATCGATCCCAAGGCGAAGAGAAGGTCGAGGAGCAATCAGACACAAGGCAAAGGAGGAATGAGAGATCAGTCCGACACATGGGCCTTCATAGTGTTTGACGAGTTGACGTGGGTGGGAGCCATGAAGGTTGAGGTGACTACAAGCCTAGTGTAGGTACGCCCATCCTGGTTCGCGCAAGGCTTCATTAACTTCCTTGGAATGCCCAACACACTTCCATTAAACCACAATGAGTGCGGGTCATTCAAACTGGAAGGACGAGAAGCTGGCGACAAGGATTAATAGCTCCCAACACTGCCTAGCTCCACCTAAATCCCATTACAATCCACCTATCACCCCATCCGGGAAAGTTTAAGTAATATATTATTAATCAATATAATTTCTAAAAAAATAATATTGTTTCATTGAAAATATAATTTTGATTACAATGATATAAACGTTCATTATATTCATAATTAAGTGTCAAAATAAATTTATTTAACCATCTAACTATCATATCATTCACTCACGCCATTCATATAATTTTGATTACAATGATATAAACTTTCATTATATTCATAGTTCAAATGTCAAAATAAAATTATTTAACCATATAACTATTCACTCCCAACATTCATTTTGTTTCATGTGCATTCATTTCTTTTTACAATAGTGATAGAACTTTAATATATTCATAGTTCCAAATTTCAAATAAAATTATTTAACTATCTACCTATCATAGCATTCACTCTTTAACTATCTACCTATCATAGCATTCACTCCCACCATTCATAGTGATAGAACTTTAGAACTTTAATATATTCATAGTTCCAAATTTCAAATAAAGTTATTTAACTATCTACCTATCATAGCATTCACTCCCACCATTCATTTTGTTTCATGTGCATTGATTTCTTTTTACAAAGTTATTTAACTATCTAGCTATCATATCATTCACTCCCACCATTCATTTTGTTTCAAGTGCATGGATTGCATGGATTATTTTTACAATGGTGATGGAACTTCAACCCGCCATTCATTCTGTTTCAAGTGCATGGATTGCATGCATTATTTTTACAATGGTGATGGAACTTCAATATATTCATAGTTCCAAATTTCAATTGTGATAGTTGTGGCTACATGCTTTTCACTCCCATCACTCTTTTTGTTTCATATACATTGATTTCACATGGAATTAAAACAAGATATTTTTTAATGATATTATGGCATTTCATACTATCACTTAATTATTAGTTATTTTTGGTAAATGCAATGTTTGTTTTTTATTATGTAATCAATTTTAATAAAATAATTACAAAATCTATAATAATTATTTATATTTATAATAAATTTTAATAAAATAATTATAAATTTATTCACAAAAGATTCAATATATTTTTTATTAATAGTTAATGTTAGAAGTACGAAAGGTCCCAAAAGGTTTTTCTATATATCAACCTAATCAAATCCTTATAAATTGTAAGAAATTGATAATCAATATTTAAAATTTATTTTTCACATTTCAATATACATATTTCATAATGCATCTTTTTATGCAAGAAGATCCTGAAAGGTTTTTCTATCTATCAACTTAATCAAATTCTTATAAATCCTTATAGATTGTAGAGAAATTGATAATCAATATTTAAAATTTATTTTTCACATTTTAATATACATATTTTATAATGCATCCCTTTATGCAAGATATATTTAGCAATTTTTAATTTATTAGGGAAATCATTATATATTATATGAAAATAATGATGATGTTTGGATCATATAAGTTTTTCATGTAAAATTAATTTTGGAGTAAGATTTAGTTAAAAACTTAGAAATATTTGATAAAAGTGTAAGTCTATCTTTTTATGGATCAATAATTACTTTATAATTTTTATAAACAAATAACAACTAATAATCACTTTTTGGCTGAAATGGACAACTAAATAAAAATAAACTCTACCAACTTTATTAAAAAAAAAATTCACATGAAGTAAGAGCCACTACTTATCTACCAACTTTATTAAAAAAAATCTCTATGAAGTAAGAGCCACCACTTATAGAAAATAACATAAATTACAGCATTCCTTATTTCCATTACTTAAGAAGTGAAACATTGGCTTAAAAAAACCAGATAGGCTACATTTTTAATAAGTTTCAAAATTTAAAAATATTTTAATTTTTTATTCCACTTTTTTTATAAAATGTTGAAAAACAATATGTAAGCCACAACAAAAGAATGAATTCTTTATAGACTGAGATATATACCATTGAATCTAAAAACATTTAGATCCAACTATATATATTCTAACTTATACACCATTATTAATTTAATACAAAGTATATATTGATTTTCTAAAACATTACTCTTAATCAATTATAATTTATTTTTGTCATTTAAATCTAACTATATATTCTAACTTATACACCATTTATTAATTTATTGATTTTCTAAAAATTATAATTTATTTTTGTCATTTAAATCTAACTATATATTCTAACTTATACACCATTTATTAATTTATTGATTTTCTAAAACATTACTCTTGATTAATTATAATTTATTTTTTTTGGTATTTGACAAGTTACTTTGCTTCCATTTATGAACCTTTTACATGTACACAGTCATGTAATATGTTGCAAGGCTTCTCCATTAACCATGCCTCAAACATGCTTCCCTTTCCACACCACTCAAGCTTAATCCTCTAGCTTGCCACACCAAGGCTCGCCAACCCCTTCAATATCCATTCCTCTTCAAGGACACTGTTGTTAAATACGTCATGCCAGTGTTAGTCAAAACCCTAATAAATAAAATATAAATGTATGGTCCGCCAAAAAAACCCACGGGACCCGCCTCGCCAAAAAAACCCATGTACCTTCCGTTCTCGCATTTTGGGGACTTGGGGATCATTGGGAAACGTCCCCAAACTATTGGGGACTCCATTAGGGACTAGGGGACTTGTTGGTCGTCCTCACAATGTTTCGGGCAGATTTTCGTGATGTTTCGGACAGATTTCGGGAATGTTTTGGGCAGATTTCAGGAATTTTCTAGGCATCTTTCTAGGATATTCTGGGCATATATTTTTATTTTTGAGAATCATGATAATCAATGAATGGACAATATGATTATTTTTCCCATCCATTATTTTTGTATTGCACTAACGCAAAATTATTAGATCTGAAATACTTGCTCGATATGGACGGGATACAACTGATGAAGTTTATTTTTTTGAACAGAAATCTTTCATGATGATGGACCACAGTGGTTGGTCTGAAATGTCAAAAATTAAAATTGGTTGCAATCATTACGGAAAACCTTCTAAACAATGATGTTGATCGCAAAAGTCTTAGATCTGAAATACTTGCGTGATACAAACAGGATACCGTTGATAAAGTTCATCTTTTTGAACATAAATCATTCTTTCATGATGATGGACCATGGTTGTTGGTCTAAAACGTCAAAAATTAAAAATGGTTGCGATGATTCCGGAAAACCTTCTAAATAATGATATTGATCACAAAAGTCTTAGATCTGAAATACTTGCCCGATAGGAACGAGATACAGCTGATGAAGTTCATCTTTTTGAGCATAAATCATCCTTTCATGATGATGGACCACAATTGTTGGTTCAAAACGTCGAAAATTAAAAATGGTTATGATGATTCCAAAAAACCTTATAAACAATGATATTGATCGCAAAAGTCTTAGATCTGAAATACTTGCCCGATACGAGCAGGATACAACTGATGAAGTTCATCTTTTTGAACAAAAATCATTCTTTCATGATGATGGACCACAATTGTTGGTCCTAAACATTGAAAATTAAAAATGGTTGCGACGATTTCGGAAAACCTTCTAAACAATGATATTGATCGCAAAAGTCTTATATGTAAAACACTTCCTCGATACAAACGGGATACACCTAATGAAGTTCATCTTTTTTAACATAAATCATTATTTTATGATGATGGACCACAATTGTTGGTCCAAAACATCAAAAATTAAAAATGGTTGCGATGATTCCAAAAAACCTTCTAAATAATGATAATGATTGCAAAAGTCTTAGATCTAAAATACTTGCCCAATACGGACAGAATACAACTGATGAAGTTCATCTTTTTGAACATAAATCATCCTTTCATGATGATGGACCACAATTGTTGGCCCAAAACATCGAAAATAAAAAAAATGGTTGTGATGATTCCGGAAAACCTTCTAAACAATGATATTGATCTCAAAAGTCTTAGATCTGAAATACTTGCCTGATGAGATACAGTGGATCAAGTTCATCTATTTGAGAAGAAATCATTATTTCATGATGATGGACCACGGTTGTTGGTCCGAGACGTCGAAAACTAAAAATGGTTGTGATGATTCTGAAAAACCTTCTAAACAAAACTAAATATGTTGTAGAAGTTGCAACTCAAAACATGGGTTTTGTTTTGGGTTTCAGGTGATTTAAATATTGTATTTTCAGCAACAATATTACAATAAGCAAAGCTTCCATGTCAAAAAGAGGAAATGCAACATTTCAAAAGGTTGATCCTTGTGGTTACTTCTCTTGTTCTTCTCATTTTTTTGGTCATATTAGCTTTTACCTATTGTACATGGGTTTCCAAGAGTCATTCAAGTCTAGTGCTTCCACCATCCCAACCTCGAGCATGCGAAAACAATTAGATAGTAGTCACTTGGATTGGGTACTAAATTTTTGAATAAATTCCTATTCAATCACCTTCTTAATCTGAAATATGAATTCAATCTCTTTATAGAACCAAAGGGTTTTTGTAGAAAATTCAAGCTCAGGAAAATTCAAGCTCAGAAATACACTATTGTTAGAATATAATGAATGTGCTCGTTTTACCATTGACAATATCACTATTGTCACCCAACCATAGGCCAAAGCCACCCTCCGAGCACCTTAACCTTGACAGAGAATCACTCTGGAAGCAAACCCTAGGCTAGATATCCAAACAAGGGGTAACGCACCTTGCACCAACAACAGCTGATCAGATAGTCCAAACCCTAACCAAGAGATAGTCCAAGCCAAACATGATATGCTAGCTGCAAATTCACACATTTGGCACATAAATTTATGGGTTATGCCCCTTGAAGAATACTCAGAATAAGATATGACAGCTTCAAGGAGATTTCTTTATTGAACTCATAGGGAAATACACAGTTTACAACAGCAAAAAAATTGCAACATATACTCAACATTTAAAGAATAGAGATGTGCCAATAGACCTCCTCTGTTTGCATGCCAAATACACCAGCAACTCAGACCTCAAAATCTGCACACAGATTTCAATGTAATGGCTTGCAAGGCATTGTCTCACTAACAACAAACATCCTTGATTTTTGTGCACTCTTGTTGTACATTTATGCACTGATATGACAAAGCTAGACAATCATAAAATTGTGCCAAGCCTCTACCTTGATTTCTGTGTCTATAACCTATTGTACAACACTCAAATCAATTTTGTACGACCTCTTTTCTCCTACTGTACACAATGCTGCAAATATGGGAATGCATGACAACCTCCCTCTTGAAATTGCGCCCTACACTAGTTGTACAGACTCTACATTCTTTTGGGAAGTGCGCCCTCCCCTTGTTGTTACTCTCTCCCTACCTAAGAGCTCCATATCCCTTGGTCTCTTTGAATGACCCTTCAACTTCCTCACTAATATCTCATCAAAGTGTGCGCCCTCTCTCCCTCAAGTGTTGCCTTTATGCAATTTTAATGTGTAACTCCTCTAACCCTTGGTCTCCCTTGAGTGACTCTTCACTTTCCCTTGAGATCAACAGTCACGACTTAATCATTCGTTGAGGTCACTTAAGTCACTAAAGTGACCCACAACCTCATAAAGTCACTTTTTCACATTAAAAAATAAAAGGCTCAACTTTATAAAACTACTTTATAAAGTTACTTTATAAAAACAAATTATAAATTCACTAGGGAAAAAATGTGTCGGTAACTTCCGCATGTTGGAAAACACCTATGCAGAAGTACCTCTGAGCTACCAAATCTAACACTCCCTCTTAGCGAGAGAGGTACTTCTCGTACCTCCAACAGAATCCATCTCCAACTCATCCACTGTCGTAGTTGCTCCATCTGTACTAGAAAACTTTGCTCCCACCACACTAGAAGCCTCTGCTTCTACTTTTGTTGATCTATGAACTGAAGACATGCTCCTAGGAGACTTCACACTCTCCTGAGAATCTAGCTGTGTCGACTCATGCCTGTTGAGTCCTCTGAGAGTCACAAAACAAGACTGAGTCCCCGGTATCAATTCTCTCTCCCGTGCAACCTACCCACTCACCGAAACAGAATCGGAATTCATAAATCCATTGGACCCAACCACAGGTTGTCCCAACAACTTGTATAACATACCCTCCCTAATGCCAAGCCTCATTGTTGCATCCTAGGTATTTGTTCCCTCTGAACATATGAGTAATTGTCCATCCTCAAACATAATTGCATACCTCATGTCCTCCAGAGCTGACACTGAGAGAAAATTTACCTTCATCTCTGGGACATGCGACACCTCTGCTACCTTCAGAGAACCTATCGAATCTAGCTAGAAATCCACAGTTCCAACCCCCTTCACTGCATGTGTGGTGTCGAACCCACTATCCACATGCATGTTTGAATCTATCTATGAAAACCTAAGGAACATTGACCTCATTCCCATTATATGGCTAGATGTTCTTCTTGTCCTGTGAGGTGGCCCAATCACTGGAATTCCTCTTCCCCTTACTCTTTCCTGCAAGAGCAAGATTTGGTTCCTTTCTGCAGTAGAATAGACCCTAACCCAAGATCTATCCTTTGATATTGTTGGTTGTTATATTCGCTTGTTGCCTCCTACTGGAAACCTTTGTCTGGAAACCCTTAGAAAAAGAATATTTACCCCTTCCCTTCTTCCAAACAAATGGCCCAACAAGTCACTATTGTTCCAAGTGCCAAACTGTCCACCAAACTTTAGAGCACTAGCTCTCATACCATGTAGAAAATATAGCTCAGAAATACACTATGTCATACTTCAGATTCAACCTCCTATTAAGCTTCAATAGTAAAACATTAAACCCAATAATGAATTGTACTTAACGAGTAGAAACACTAAATGACATAGAACTGAAACTAAAACCAGCAACATAATATTCATGAAAAGTAGAAAAATTCACACATTTGGCACATAAATTTATGGGCTATGCCCCTTGAAGAACACTCAGAAAAATATATGACAACTTTAAGGAGATTTCTTTATTGAACACATATGGAAATACACAGAGTTTACAACAGCAAAAAACTGTAGCACATACTCAACATTTAAACAATAGAGATGTGCCAACAGACCTCCTCTGTTTACATGCCAAATACACTAGCAACTTAGACCTCGAAATCTGCACACAGATTTCAATGTAATGGCCCGCAAGGTATTGTCTCACTAACAACAAACATCCTTTATTTATGTGCACTCTTGTTGTACATTTATGCACTGATATGACACAAATAGACACTCAGAAAATCGTGACAAGTCTCTGCCTCAATTTTTGTGTCTATAACCTATTGTACGACACTCAAATCAATGTTGTATGACCTCTTTTCTCCTGTTTTACACAATGTTGCAAATCTAGGAATGCGTGACAACCTCCCTCTTGAAATGTGCATCCTCCACTAAGTGTACGAACTCCTCATTCTCTTGCAAAGTGCACCCTCCCCTTGTTGATATTATGGTAGCTGCGAGAGGTATTTACTTCCACGTATAACCCTGATGAGAATAGAATATTCCGAGAAGCAAGAAGTAACCCTAAAGCGTTGAACATAACCCTAGAAGACAAGTCGGCTCAAGGAAATAATTAATATTAAGTATTTAGTCTCCAGAATGAGAAGTCGGCCCAAACAGCTCAGGAAACAATATAAATACAAGTAGTCAGACCTCATTTTGTACACACTGCTCAGAATTGTAGCTGGGAAGAAGTGCACACTGGAGGAACTGGGATAGTGCGCAAGTCTGGGGAGCAGTTGCAGATGGCAGTTGCCGCAATCTAGTTTCTTGGTTTAGGCTCGGACTTTCTGTTGGTTATGCTTGGACTTTCTAATTAGTCTTGGTTATCTTTATGCATTAACATTGGTTGGCTATTGGTTTTCTTCCAAAATCATTCTCTGTCAAGGTTAAGGTGCTCGGGGGTGGCTTCGGCCTATGGTTGGGTGACAATATTACTATATTGTCTATGGTTAAGCGAGCACATCCATTACTTTATAACATGTTATGGGCCCACACTATCTTCGAATACTCTAACCACTGGAAGATAGATTGGGAGGATTTGCTCAGTTACAGTTGCAATTGCCGCCAGTTTTTGTTGCAACAATGAAACCTTAAACCTCTTGTTGAGGCACCTTAAGTGAAGATATTGACCTAATTTTTGGATACCCTAGTGTGCCCTAGGCTAGTGCACCTCCTGGTATTCTCAGCAAGCCAAGACGTCAAGTTTGAGTTTTTGGTCAAAGTCAAAGGTTGACCAAGTCAAAGCATTTATGACTTACTCTATGAAGTCAGAAAACAAGTTAGAAGGTGCTTCTAACTTCAGAGCATGGAAGAAAGGATTGACCTCATCCTTTCCAAGAATAAAGTGTTGGATATCGTGAAAGGAAAGATCATGGAACCACAGTTCGAAGAAGGAAAAGAGAAGGAACCTCAAAACATTGCAGTTATGGAGAAGTTCAAAGATAATGACATCAATGACATGAATATCATAGTTGACTCTATAAAAGACTACTTGATACCCTACATCTCCCATATTGACTCATCTAAGAAGATGTATGATTCCCTAAAAACCCTCTTCTTAGTCAGGAACATTGGACAGGTAATGATTCTAAAGAATGAGCTCCGTGACATGAAAATGAATGATGATGACAGCATAACATCATACTTTGTGAGAATCTCTCAGTTAAGAGATCAAATACAAGATATTGAAGAGATCATTTCAGATAAGGAACTGGTAAATATAGTACTCAGTGGTCTTCCCAAGACATGGGATGCATTTTCCATAAGCATGAACACAAGGAAGGAGTATCCTACATTTGAAGAACTTTTGACTTGTTGTGCACAAGAAGAATCAAGGATTAGTGCAAAAGAGAAACCCCAAAAGAAATACGATGATCAAGCCTTCACAACAAGGTTCAAGAATTTCAGGAATAAAAGGAAGTTTGGCTCAAGGAAGAAGCCAAATCAAGAGAAAGATATGTCAAAAATACAATGCTTCAACTGTCGAAAATATGGTTAATACATGACTCATTGTCTCAATCTAAAGAAAAGGAAGGAAACACATGAAGCATCAGTTGCTGAAGAAAGGAAACCCTCAAAGAATACCAAGTAGGATAAAATAGACTTCTTCTTCTAAGACAAGGTAACAATATTCTTCATAATTATTGTATATACCATGTTTACATAGTTTATGTACATATATTCCATATCTATTTCTTAGAAGATAATATGTTCAAAGAGAAACAATACCTAACTCATAGGGAAATACACAGACTTTAACAACTAAAAACTGTAGCATATATACTAAACATTTAAACAATAAAAATGTGCCAACAGAGCTCCTCTGTTTGCATGCCAAATACACCAGCAACTCAGACCTCAAAATATGCACACAGATTTCAATGTAATGGTCTGTAATGTACTGTCTCACTAACAACAAACATTCTTGATTTATGTGCACTCTTGTTGTACATTTCTGCACTAATATGACACAACTAGACACTCAAAAAATTGTGCCAAGTCTCTGCCACAATTTATGTGTCTATAACATGTTGTGCGACACTCAAATCAATGTTGTACGGCCTCTTTTCTCCTGCTATACACAATGTTGCAAATCTAGGAATGCGTGACAACCTCCCTCATTCATCTATCCCGTCCCTTTAACCAAATGGGTCTCCAACCTTGTTACGGTTGCTAAGAAACAAGGGACCATCCGTGTTTGCGTTGACTATCGAGACCTCAACAAAGCCTGTCCTAAGGACAACTACCCTACGCCCTTCATCGACCAAATCATTGATAATTGCGTGGGGAGCATAATATTCTCTTTCATGGATGGCTTTTCTGGATATAACCAAATTGAAATTTTGCCTACATATCAACACAAGACAGCCTTCATCTACCCTTGGGGAACTTTCGCCTACCGAAAGCTACCTTTTGGCCTTAAAAATGTTGGAGCCACTTTCCAGCAAGCCATGTCGTACGCTTTTCATGACATCAAACATATAGCAGAACCGTATCTCAACGATTTACCCGCACATTCGCTAAATCGATCCGATCACATTGATCATTTACGCGCAATTTTTCTGCGATGTAGGTTTTACCGTATTCGTCTGAACCCACACAAATGCATTTTCGCTGTCGAATCTGGTCGACTC
This sequence comes from Picea sitchensis, assembly GCA_010110895.2. Lineage (NCBI taxonomy): Eukaryota > Viridiplantae > Streptophyta > Pinopsida > Pinales > Pinaceae > Picea > Picea sitchensis. The sequence continues at coordinate 54,787 of SNQJ01S0053878.1, forward strand.
CTCGGTTTCATTGTCTCCAAATATGGGATCAGGGTGGATCCTTTAAAGATCAAGGCTATCTTAACCTTACCTCCACCTACCAATTTAACCCAACTCCAAAGTTTGCAAGGCAAAGCAAACTTTCTTCGTCGTTTCATCTACAATTATGTCGAGATCACTAAAGGATTTATGCGGTTACTGCAAAAGAACGTCCCTTTCATCTGGGATGATGTTGCTCAACGGTCATTCGATGCTCTCAAGCACGCTTTGACCCATGCACCTTTGTTACATCCCCCTGAATATACAAAGGATTATATCATTTACTTGGCCGCTTCCACTTCCACCATCGCAATGGTGTTAGTTCAAGAAGACCCCAATGGCGAAGAACATGTGATTTATTATCTGAGCAAGAGTTTATCTGGACCCGAACTCAGATATTCGCATGTCGAGAAACTGGCTCTGGCAGCCGTTATCGTTGTCCAAAGGTTCCGCCACTACATCTTACTATGCACCACCACGGTAATCGCAGACTCCAACCCTATGTACCACATCTTGACACGTCAAGTACTTGGGGGTAAATATTCAAAATGGATCGTTATTCTCCAAGAATTCGATCTCAAGTTTATGAAGGCTAAAGCCAAAAAATCCCTGGTGTTTACCGAGCTCATCTGTGCTCTCCCTCGTGCCGATGAAAACATTGAACCTAGAGATTCTCTCCCCGATGAATCTCTCTTCCTCATCAGCACCTCTGATCCTTGGTACGGAGACATTCTCTTGTACCTCCAAACCCAATGTTTTCATCCCAACATCTCTCGTGAAGAGCGTCGACGCATTCGTCATCACTCTCGCCGTTATATCATTCTCGGTGACACTTTGTATCGCCGCGGTATCGACACCATCCTTTGGCGATGTCTAATTCACGAGGAGGGTGAACGTGTTTTAAACGATTGTCACCTTGGCGCCTGTGGCGGTCACCTTTCCGGGATGTCCACAGCCCAAAAAATCCTATGTGTCGGCTACTTTTGGCCCTCAATTTTCAAAGATTGCATCGAGGCTGTCAAAAAATGCCCACCCTGCCAAATCTTTAACAAAAAGGCACGCACCCACCCTATGGCGCTGCATCCCATTATCGCCATCGGCCCCTTTTCCAAATGGGGCATCGATTTCATGCAGTGTAAACCTACCTCAGCCGAGGGGCACGGTTACATCATCATCGTCATCGACTACTTCACCAAATGG
>SNQJ01S0053878.1:56014-86235 GCA_010110895.2 Picea sitchensis
ATGTACATGACCATATACACTCATGTACCAAAGAAGATGAAGAAGAAGCTATCTCTTGAGATTCAAATTATCTCATATGAAGATTGATTGAAAGGAGCAGAAGGCTCCAAAGATGATCGAACATTAGAACGGGAAGCAGAACTCGTTTGAAGCCTGAATTTGTCTTTAAAATCTAGACTTGGTATTCAACACCAAGTATACCCTGTAAGAGATGATGAAGTCCTTATAGACTCAGAAGAAATCGAGAGTAAGCCTGATCTCAGAAAGTATCAGATGAAGATTCAACTTCCATGACTGGGAGACAGATGTCATGAGAAGACTAGATCGTAGCTTCAGAAACTTCTAGGAGATATGAAATCTCCTCAGAATATTCCCTTCTTTCAGTGACAAAGAAGGAAGCCATTCAGTGTTGACTTCCAATATTGATCTATACAGATCAAACATGTTGCAGATGTACAAATCTTGATGTATGTCCAGAGGATTCTCCCAACAAAAGGGAGAAGACTATGATGAGACACTTATTGAAGAAATAGTTCCAGTATTTATGAAGACAACCAAAACAACCATGATTCATATATAGTATGAGATGCAGGGGGAGAAATCCCCATATTTAAAATTGAGTGGAAGTTGGTGCAGTACACTAGATGGGTCATGGAGACATGACTACAATGAAAGATAGAGTTACCCCCATGAAAGAAGAAGAGATATCTTCAGTATCAAATATTGAGCCACTCTCAATTTTAGATGAAACTGTTGTCGTGATAGAATAAGAGGAGCTACTCTCATATTTTAGCAGCCACAGTGAGAATGAAGCAACCATTCTCAGCCTCAGAGCAACTGCAGGTGCATAGTCTAGAAGGAACATTTGAAGAGAGAGTAGAGGACATACTCCCAGACAGTGAGACAAATAGTGCCTTACAGAAAGCACATAGAGCGAGCACATGATTGTGCAGATTGAGTTGCAGCTGAGCAAGTTTACCAAATTGGTACAATGTAATGGGAAAAATTGATTTGAATATTGAATATAGAAAGACTCATGTTGAGGAAGGATCTGTACGTGTTGAAGCAAGCTCCTAGAGCTTGATATTGCAGAGGATAGACAGTTTTCTGACGAGCTTGGGTTTTACCAAGAGTAAAGCTAATTCTAACCTCTACTTCAAGGTTATGAATGATGAGTCGGTGATATTGTTGTTGTATGTGAATGACTTATCCTTAACTGGAGAAGAAAAAATTATCACTGAATGTAAGAAGAAGCTCGCTTCATAATTTGAGATGAAAGACCTTGGCCTAATGCATTATTTATTAGGTCTTGAGCTATGGAAAAGCCCAGAAAGAATCTTCCTTAACCAAGGGAAGTATGTAGTTGAAATCCTGAAGATATTTGATATGTTTCATTGCAAGTCCATGAATACACCCATGGAAACGAAGTTGAAGCTTCTGGTCGACACTTCATCAGAATTGATTGATGCCACGTTGTATAGACATATCATTGGATCGTTGATGTATCTGATGAACACCAGACCAGATATTTGTTTTGTTGTGAACACTTTGAGTCAATTTCTGGTAGAACCTAGACATGTTCACCTAGTTGTTGCAAAACATGTGATGAGGTACCTTAAGGGTACATTAGATTATGGTCTCAGTTATGATGGAGATCATAATTTCACACTGAGTGGGTACAGTGATTCAGATTGGAATGGAAGTGTCTCTGACAGGAAGAGCACTTCAGGATGTTTTTTTAGTTTGGGATTAGCCATGATCTCATGGCAGAGTAAGAAGCAATCAAGCATTGCTCTTAGTACAGCGGAAGCAGAATACATTATTGCATGTTCTGCCAGTTGTGAAGCCATATGGATTCGTAAGTTGTTGATTGGTCTATTTGACCTAGAGAAGGAAGCAACCATGATCCTATGTGATAACTAGAGCTAGATAAAGATTACAGAGAATCTTGTATTTCATGACAAGTCAAAACACATAGAGATCCGATACGATTACATCTGTGGCATGGTGTAGAGAGGAGCCATAAAGATCCAATATGTTAGCACGGATGAACAGGTTTCCGATGTGTTGACCAAGCCTCTATCTCGTGTAAAGTTTGAGCACTTTCAAGATAAGCTCAGTATAGTCCGAAAGGNGCCAGCCTAGTGTTGTGCTTCCAGCTTAATTGTTGTGTCGAGATGTTAGCCTAGTATTGTGCTTCCAGCTTAATTGTTGTGTTGAGATGCTAGCCGAGTGTTGTGCTTCCAGATTAATTGTTGTGTTGATATGCCAGCCAAGTGTTGTGCTACCAGCTTAATTGTTGTGTTGAGATTCCATCTTAATTGTTGATGTCAGCTTAATTGTTGTGTTGAGATTCCAACTTGATTGTTGATGCCATCTTAATTTTTGTGTTGAGATTCCAGCTTAATTGTTGATGTCATCTTAATTGTTGTGTTGAGATTCCAGTTTAATTGTTGATGTCAGCTTAATTGTTGTGTTGAGATTCCAGCTTAATTGATTATGCCAACCTCGTGCTATGATGATGTGCCATCCTCGTGCTGTGATGATGTGTCAGCTTAAGTGTTGCGATGCCAGCCTCATACTGATGACATGCCAACCTTGTGATGTGATGATGTGCCAGCCTCGTACTGTGATGATGTGTTTCCATCTTCATGTTGTGATGCCAACCTCGTGCTGAAGACTCTCAGCCTAGTGTTGATGTTGATGATGCTCCAACCTTCATGTTGTGATGTTGTTGTTGTTGATGATGCTCTAGCCTTTGTGCTGTGATATTGTTGCTTTTGATGTTGTATCAGCCTTGTGTTGTTATTGATGATGAGGATGTATTAGTGGTATGCTAATCCATGTTGATGCAGTTTATGATGATGATGTCACTTTAGCTTCCTACTGAAGTTGATGATGATGAGGCCACTTTAGCTTCCTGCTGAAGTTGATGATGATGATGCCACTTCAACTTCTTGTTGAAGATGATGATGATGATGCTACTTCATCTTCTTGTTGAAGTTGATGATGATGATGCCACTTCAGCTTCTTGCTGAAGATGATGATGATGATGCCACTTCAACTTCTTGCTGAAGATGATTGTGATGATGATGATGTCATTTCATCTTTGATGTCGAATATGATGATGTTACTTTAGCTTCACGCTGAAGATGATGATGATATTACCTTAGCCTCATGTTGATGAGGATGATGATGACATTCCATCTCTCTAGTGTGAATGATGATATTGATGATGAGAAAACTTCTAATGATTTATAGATATTCCAGTCAGTGTTCCAAGATGTTGTTGATGATGTTGCCCTCTGTTTCTCCTGATGCTATTGTAGAATACCCTTCTTGTTAAGGGAGGGTGTTGAAATAATGTAACTGCAAAGAGTATTCTAATTTTTATTGATGTATTATTCATTAGATCAATCCCCTTTTGTAGATTGATCATGTCGGGTATTGTAATTGACCAAATCCCCTTTTGCAGATTGGTCAAACCCTAATTGTAATGGGCTAAATGAAAGGTCGGCCCTAGAATATATTAAAATGGTTATAACCACCCAGAATATATTAAAGTGGTTATAACCACCCAGAATAAAAAGTTGGCCCAGCTAGTGAAAGGACACCCTAGTTCACATGTGCCAGATTGTATAAATAAGAGAGGCCAGCGCCTCATTTGTTCACTCACTCACTTGATGATCGGAGCGCAAGTCTAGAGATATAGTTGGAGAAGAAGAGAGAGAGAGAGAGAGGTGCATTTTTGGGAGAGGACTTTCTGTATTTGTTTGAGTTATCTCTTGGCATTGTATTGGCTATCTATATTAAGGAAGTTTTTGTTGGGATTTCTCCCCCATGAGGGTTTCCCAGGATAAATGATGTGTCTCTTTTGATTGTGTATTTATCAATGATCCTATTTATGCTATGGTTATCAAATGAAATAAAAGAAACATAATAATATCTTAAACCTTAACAATCACCCTAATATTTAAGGCATTTAAACATGTTGTATTTAAGCTACTTTTGATTATAGAACGCTTTCATTCATTATTCTTTTGGCCCTATTTCACCTTGGTTAGTGTCAAAGATTTCCTAGTAAGTGGCCAACCTTTGGGGAAGGTTTGTGACTGGGGGTCCCTTAAGGGGTTGTCGTACCATTCCCGACCATACTTACCACTTTCTGCTAATTACATTCCCATCATATTGCCCTCTTCTAGGCCCTTTGACTTAAGTGGCCCAAGAAGGGAATGCATCTCATTTCATGGGAAGAAGGGGCTCAAGGCCCAGGGGGATGGTTGTTGGCAAAATATAAGAGCCTAAAATAAACCTTCTAGATGCTCGCCCTGTCAGGTCTTGAGAATGATGAACTGCTTCTCTTAAAATAATTGAAGACCTGCACAATATCAAACAAACAATAAATATCATGCTTGAATATAAGACTAACACAAGTGTGTAACAACGCTTTACATGGTTACCCCTATGGCACTTTGTGGGCCTCTTTGTGCAAGTGACACCGTGTTACTGCCCCCCAAGCTAATTGCAAATCCACTACACTTGGGACATGTCCCATATAAAAAGGATTTTGCATAATATTCACTATTGGGAGTGCACACGTGTTCAAATCATTGATTAATTAATAAATGGAAATGAATGGGCTTGGAAAAATCTTGCATCGAAGAAGAAAGTGCAGCACACCCCCCACAAACACACCCATAAATGAGACAATACGAGCCCTTGTATGTCATGAAACCCATGGACCTATGAAGTCTAAAACCCTATCCACCTCATCATCCACTACATAACCTTGAAATGCCATCCTTGGGAGCATCCCCAACTTGAGGGTTTTGGGCTACCAAATAGGACTTTTATGACACCCCTCCCATACCTAAACTTGGTCAATTGTATATTGTATAGGGTCTTGGATCATTTGTTTAATTTGATGAGGTAGTTTTCATGTGCATGCTTAGGTGCCTTTATTATTAGATTTGTTTTACACTTTCTGTGATATCTTTGACTTGAGATATTTGGAGGGCTTACCCTTTTGTTTTCCAGGACCTTGCTTGGTGGTCAATTTTAAGAGAACAAACCTAGGTTGGGCTTCCATGGTGCAAGAAGACCACAGGTTGGATGCTATAGGCCCGCACACTGTATCACAGAGACATGCCTTTTGGAGGCTTGCATGGCATCATGGAGGACCTAACCTAGCATCTACCACCTAAACATTTTGCTTGAACAGGAAAAAATGTCACTTTCTTGAGGTTTGACGTCAGAAAGGGACTAGGGTTTGGTGGTGATATAATTGCTCATTCACACTTGGCATCAATTGATGAAGAGAACATGTTGACTTGATGGAGAAGGCCATAGCTCATGAACACAGGTCCTTTGGAGGCCAAACGTACCATCCCCAACCTCAACGACTTGTCACATATGCGAAAACATTGCCCTAAATGGATGACATCATCTTATTTTTAGGGTTTCTAATGTGCCAAAGTGAATTTTAAATGAATTATTTAATATTATTTGTGTAAAGGGGCAATATTAGGGTTGTTGATCCCTATATTGTGTTTTACCCTAAAATTAAATGGACAAACTATGTGTTAGACATTTTGTATAAATAGAGATCATGTAAATATCTTTTCATAACATAACTCTCCCATTGTGAGAAGTACTTCACTGAAATTTTTGTTATTCTTGGGAATTATGGTGTTTCTCTCTTGTGCAAATGTTTTATGGTGCTATATTATGCTGAATGGATGAGGAGGAGTGATGTGCACCTCTTCAATGTGTGTTCTCTTGAACTTGAATGGTAATATTGCTTGGTGAAACTAGGGTTTGATCTCTCTCTCTTGGAATTGGTAAGGAAAAATCTTCATTGTTAGTTATCTCTTACTCTTTCTTAGTTATGGTTGTTTGAAACCCTAGGAGGTGTATGTTGGATACACCCTCTATTAAGCTTCATCTAATTTGCTAAAGTTTACAAGTTATTCTGCAAGGGTTGCTAGGAGGAATACGAGTGTGTATACCCTCTTAGATTTACCCTAAGTTTGATTGGCATACCCTAGGAAGTAAAAGGGCTTACACCCCTAGGGTATTTTTTTATATAACTCTTTATTCTAAGACTCCATTTACCCAATTTTAAAGGAACTAATCTAAATATGTTTCATTGGAGAAATAAAATAGTGCATTGGGAAACTTGAATTTTTGTCGTTTCAACTTTATGCATTCTGGGTTATGTTCCTTGTGCCTAGCACACCTCTTAGCCACTAGGGAATCCCCTCTAAAGAGGTATTTCTTGTTGCTGTAATAAAATTTCATCTTCATCCCTTAGGGCTGCAGAAACTCTAATCAAACTTTCTCTAATAACTCTCAATTCAACCGCTGAAATTTGCTAAGATTTTGCCCACATAATCTAGTGATCATAGCACATCTTTTGGTAGATTTTTGGCACATTTTAATGGTTGAATCTCTTGTTGTAATGAATTGTTTTTTATATCCATAAGACTCATTATTATCTCTGCATAAAGTGTTTACTACAGCCTTACCTTTTGTGTTAATATCTTTCTCCTTTAATCTTGAGTTTCATTAGTGTTTTACTAGTTTATCTCTTGCATCATTTACTTGATTTCTCGCACTTGTTTTAGCAGCTAATTGTGCCATTTCATTGCTGATATATATTTTTACTAACTGTTGCAATTAGGGGAAGCAAGATTAATTTGCTTGTCCATTATATACTTGGGCTTGTATCATTGTTTTCCTTATGTCTCGGGCAGGTACAATCCCACCACTGTCACCTCAATGGGATGGCTCTTTCTGTTTAAGGAGGTAAGGCCCACGGGAGACATCCCCAGTGACTTGGGGTTTTGACAAGGAAAAGACTTTAAAAGGCTAAATGATAATTTCCCCCTCACAAGTCACCACCGATCATAAAGTCTTGGCTAAACAACCAATAAAGATAAAGTAACCAAAAGAGTACCTGCCCGAGACAAAGAAACAAAGAAAATGTGCATGTGCAAGATCACTTGTTGGTTAGTACTTGATATAATCAATTACTTTCTGATAATAAGCAATTGAGAAATAATATTGATGAAGTAAATCAATTTTTACACAATAGCAATGATTACAATATCACTTCACAATAAATGTTGAAGAAACTTTAATGATAAATGACAATCAATGTAACAATATCAACACTTTAGAAACAATTCCTTAACCAATCATTCAATTGCTTTAAAGGTAAAAGGAATGTTGCCTAAAGGTTTTTATAGCACAAAAGGTGACAACAGCAATAGGGTTAGTAAGATTAGTTCTAGTCTAGGGTTAGAAATAGTTAGAGGTTGTTCAAGAATGTTTAGAGATTTTTTTGTGATCAAGGTACTCAATACAAGAGGTCTTAGACTAGTGCACTACTAGGGAAAATGGAGTCAAAAGAGGTTGTAAAGGTTGAATAACTAAATGATAATGATAAAACTAAAGACAAGAGGGTTGGATGTTGAGGTGTTGCTAAAGCAAGGCCTCAACAATGAAACCCTGGGGGAGAAAGGCTCACTAAGGTGTAGAAACCCTAGGCCTTAGTGCTTTCTCCTCCTTCTTTAGCTTATTGGCAAGATGAAATCGGATAGCTTAGGCAAGAAGTTGTAGGGATAAAGACAAGAAAGTTAGAAGGTGAAGTGTTTCTATGGCAAGGGTTCATCTAACAAACCCTAGGGGAAAACGGCTCATCAAGGTGTAAAAACCCTAGGCCTTGATGTGTTTTCCTCCTTCTTAGCTCAATCACAAGGAAAAATGGCTAGCTAGAATAGTAGGATTAGAGTGTTTCTATGGCAAGGCTCTATCTCACTTCAACATATCAAAATAACTCTTAACTTGGTAGTTACATGAGACAAGGACCTAAACATGTGCTTTTCACCTAGGGTTTTAATGCAGCAAACTATAATAACAAATGCAAGTAAATAATACTATAACCATTCAATCAAGAGGTGTTGCAGAAATTCACTTACATAAACCATTCATTCAAGTATCCAAACCCTAGTTGTAAACCTTCCACCAAGAAGAAATGCCAAAATAGTCCAAAAAATTCTTTCTTCAACAAGTGTGCCTCACAATTTCATCCAAAAACCCTAGAATAGGGCGCAAATTTCAGACCTCACTAATGAGTGAGTGAAAGATGATGAACAAAAAGATAGTTTTTCTCTCTTACTTATACAGTACAAATGACCTTAATTAAATTTTAGGTCATCAAAAGGTCGACAAGGCCAAAATACACAATAATATTGTTTTACATTAAAATGTTATAAACTAAACTCTAATCAAGAAAAAACAAGACATCATGCCCCTTCTAGGGTGACGTTATCCCTTTCTAGGGAAAATGCAGCCTCTTGGAGAAAAACGTTAGCCCTCCTTGGGCTTCTCCAACCTACCACACGTGCCAAACTGCCTTGTCTGTCTGCCAAAACGTCCATGAAGTTGGATAACGTCATGAACCTCCTGGGTGATGTCTTGGGCCTTCCAAGGCCAATGTTCCAATGAAGAGGGCACAACCCCTAGGTATAGGTCTACTCAGTTGCCTCTAGTGGATTCTTCTGCTCTTCCCTGGTACAAACACTTTTCCCTATCTCTCCCCCTTGTTGGGGTCTCAGCATCCATCTGTTGGGCCCTTCAGCCCCATGGAGGTCCAAACTAATCATCTCCCCATGTGTACCTGCCAAATGTGCTACCTGTCCATCGGGCATGATCCTGCAAATCAACAGATATGCCCTCCATGGGCTCATAAGTCATAGGGATCATAGCAATGTCAATCACATCTAATCATCAATTTTATTAAACATGTGCATAAAACCCCCTTTACCCCAGTCAGGTTCTCAAAGACATTATACAAATATGCAATGCAAGTTTGGGGGAAGTGACAGGGTGTCCTATTGGGTTGGTGTCCATTGGAAAAGGGATGCTTCTGGAAGAAATTAAATCCAAGTCATGTAAGTGGGTGAGGTGGATGGGGATTCCTAGGCAAAAGGTGTAGTGATAGCATATGGATGGCTTACCGGTGGGTGCCTCTGTAGAGAGTGAGTTGCACCTATCATGGATGCAAATGTTTCCAAGCCCATTCTTGCATTTTATCTTTATTCTTTTTCTTTCAAGAAGCTAGTCAGGGGACACTACCCTGGCTTGGTGACCAATGATGACAATGTTAGCCACAAGCATTTCACGGAAATGAGAAGGCTCGCTCATGATGAGACCCCCTTTCTCTTGGCTATGCCACCAAGAGCCACTACCCTAGCATGGTGACCAGATTCTGGTAGTGTCATACCGCTAAATTCCCATGGGCCTAATAGGTTGGCTCATGATGAGACCCCCTATCCCTCAACCAGGTCTTTGTCTTATTGTTTTTTATCTTTTTTATTGTTTTTTCTTTCAAGAAATTAGTTAGGGGACACAACCCTAGCTTGTTGACCAATGGTGGAAATGTTAACCACAAGCATTTCACGGAAATGAGAAGGTTGGCTCGTGATGAGACCCCCTTTCTCTTGGACATGCCACCAAGAGCCACTACCCTGGCGTGGTGACTAGATGATGGTAGTGTCATACCGCTAGATGCCCATGGACCTAATAGGATGACTCATGATGAGAACCCCTATCCCTCAACTAGGTCTTGTTTTATTGTTTTATGGGTCTCTCTGTTTCTTGCTGAGAAGATTTTTATTGCTTTCTCGGGGATCCTTGGGCAAAGCATCTTGAGGTTTTATTTTTAGGATTTTGTCTCTCATTAGCTGCTTTAACCCTCCAGGCCCTTTACCCCATTCTTCCCACAAAGTAAGGTACAACCCCTAAATAATTGGCCAAACCTATGCTTAGACCAGTGTAAAGGGATGGATGGGCGGGAAATAAGATGGAAGGTGGTATGTATGACGAGAACGGACGATGGATTTTCAGAAATCCCCCCAGTGGAAACTCAAAACCTATGGACACAAGCTTGCTAAGTCATCCTGTCATTCCCCCCAGACATGGTCAAGTGGATAAGTATAAGATCCAAGCACCCGTTAGAAACAAAAGGAATTAAATGCACATATTCAAAGGTTTTGAGGATCAGAGTGACACATACCATGATACCCAGACTCATTACCTCATGGAGCAAGAATCATCTCAGATACAGAACCAAGCCGAAGGTGATGGATGTTGTTGTTGCTGACAAAGTGGAGGCGCTAAAAGGAAGAAGAGATGGGCCCTCCAAGGCCATGCCCAAGTCGATCTGGCTCTCGGTACTCCATGTCTTGGACCTGTGGGCCTCGAGACATAATCTCTTAGTTATCCCTAAAAGTGGGGGATAACAGGACCCAGAATTCTATTTTCTCCATATGAAGTCCAATGAGATTGGAACCACTCTCAAACATTCTGAAACAATTAATGGTAATGTTATAAATTTAAGTAAAAGGATGAAAATGAAAGATAAAAGTGAATGTCACTTTTACTTAAGAATTTAATATTACCATTTTAATTTATAGTATGGTTTAAATGGTGATGATATTTGGACAGGTTTAAAATGTTTATTAGTGGTTAATGAGTGGATTTTTTACCACCTAAGAGACATGTTATCCCCATTTTGTGGATAACTAAGGAGATGATGTCTCGATGCCGTCAGGTTGCAGATATGGAGTGTTGAGAGACTACATGACCAGCAGTACACTTTGCACATATGGAAAACCCACTCACCACCACAGATGGTCACAGGTTTACAGATGGCATCCACCACACCAGTTGGCTTTCGGAAGGTAGTGGGCCTTGCTCCATGAGGTACAAGTCAATATTAGGGTAAGCTTCATTTCAATACCTAAGCCATTTGATTATGTTGTATCTTAGATTACTCTATATTTCATGATATGTGCTTGGACATTATGCCTTTTTCCATGCTTCACCTTAGTGGTTGACATTGTGCCCTAGCAGGTGGTCTTCTTTGGGAATGGGTTTGCTGCTGGGAAATCCCTTAATTAATCATCGTACCGTTCCCGACCATACTTACCATTTTTCATCATTTTTCCCCTTCATTTCCTTATCTCTTGGGATTTTAGGGTGTATTGACCCAAGAAGGGGTTGTCCCTCATTCTATGGCAAGAAGAGGATAAATTCCCATAGGGGTTGTTGTTGGGTAAAAGATAAAAGCCATATATGAACCTTCCAGATGCTTCTCCCAAGGATCACCCAAGAAAGTAATAAAACGCTTATCTTTGAATAAAAGGGGACCTATAATATAACAAAGAAATTCCTGAAAGGTAGGTTGAAGGATAAGAGGTCTCATCACGAGCCGACCTATCACATCCATGGATATCTAGTGGTATGACAATGTCATTATCTAGTCACCAAACCAGGGTAGTGGCTCTCAGTTGCATGGCTGAGAGAAAGGGGGCCTCATCACGAGCCAGCCTTCTCATTTCCATTAGGAATTTGTGGCTGACATTGCCACCATTTGGTCACCACGCCAGGGTAGTGACCTTCAACCTCTCCTTGTGATAAAGAAAATATAAAGAAAGAAACATAAAAGTCAAATGATGGGCTTGGAAAAAGAGCATTGTGGATGAAGGTACCACACACACCCTCTACAAAGGCACCCATGCATGAGACACTACGACCCCTAGTATGTCATGATCCCTATGCCCATTGATTCTTGACCCCATCCACCTCATACACTTTACATGGATTAGAGAGGAACCTCCTGGAGGCTCTCCTTGACCTAGGGCAAGATCTAACCAATAGGACACCTTGTCAACCTTCCCATACTTAAGCTTGACAAGTCGCATAGTGTCTTTGAGTTGTTAATTATTTGATAGGTCAATCTTTGATGCACATGCTTAGATGGCTTGTTTATTGATTGGATCCACTTATCATGATGTTATGACTTGAGATCCTTGGAGGGTGTGTCCATCTGTTTTTGCAGGACCTAGCTGGTGGACAGTTTTGGGAGAACAAGCCTAGCTTGGGCTTCCATGGGGCTACAAGCCCACAAGTTCGATGCCAGGGTCCCGCATGCCAGATAAGAGAGAGATGACTTGGACGACCTTGATGATGATTTGGATTACCTAGCCCACCCATTGTTTGCTAAACGATTTTCCCAGGAGGGCCAAAACGTCCCACTTTTGAGCATGACGTCATAATACTGAGGGTTTGGTCTTGGTGGTGAGGTGCCACTCACTTGCACTTGGATGTTTTGAGGAGAAGAAGGTTTTCACCAAGAAGAGATCATCTAGATGCTTGACACATGGCCTTGGGAGGCCCTTCCATCCTTCTCCAGCACCAATGACCTCATCAAAGTGGTAAAACGTCCCCTAAAGGGGTGACGTCATCCTTAATTAGGGTTTAATTTGTGCAAAAGATGAAATTTTAAGTGAATTTTTTATTATTATTGTATTAAGGGGGAAAGATTGGGATCGTTGACCCCTAATCTCATGATTTACTCCTTATTTTATGGACAAACGATGTTGGATAATATAGGTATAAATAGAGATCATAAGATCTCATTTTTAATCGAAACTTTCCTCTCACAAGAGGTTTTGGTCTGAAATTTTAAGCCTCCTTAGTTATTTTAGCTCTTGTGCACTTATGTATGGCTGAATTTTTGAATTGTTAATGGAAGAAGTGATGCACTAGCCTTGAAAGGTTATTTTCTAGCTCTTGTGGTAGATTGTCTTAGCAGTTCTCTTGATCTTGGTATGGTTTTTACTCTCTTGCTATCATTTTATTCAAGTCAAGTATTGTTATGCTAGGAACTAGGTAGAAAGTATAATGGAATACACCCCCACCATAGTCTTCACCATTTTTTCTTCATTTTATTGCTTCATCTCATTGACAAGGGTTTGCTAAGAGAAGTATAAGGGCATACACCCTCTTAGCTTTAACCCTAGCTTGAAGAAATTTGCCTTGGAAAGTAAAAGGGCTTACACCAACAAGGAGGTAGCTTCTCTAAGCTCCTTGTGACTCCATTAATCATGTTGTCATCCTAATACACACTTGGGGTAACATGGAAGAAACCTTCAATCCACTTAGTGTGTCCTTGGGGGTAAGTCTCAAGTCAAGGTGTTGTCACCTGATCCTCAACTCCTCCATCTAGGCCAACTCTTAGCGAAGCCAAGGGGGGTAGTCCCAATAAAAGAAAACTAAGGATTTTCTAAACTAAGAATAAAAAATAATTTAGCCTAGGATTTTATTGTTGAAAAATACAATTCGATCACACTACTTAGCATATATCATCATAAAGAACATTTGCTCATGAAACATTTATACATCAAAAGGATACAACCGCTGCAATAATCAAGAGCATAAAGAAGATTAGATAACATGCATAAGTAAAACTTCTCACATAAGATAGATTAAAAGTATGTTTTAACCAGTGCCTTAAAGGGAGTCATGGACAGTGTAGATCGAAGATTTTATTAAGGTTAATTTTGTAACTAATTAATGAAAGTGTTTGTCCCCCTTATGTATTATTCACCAATCTAAAACTTTGCCTACTAGGTGTGTCGCAGATCTAACAAGGTGAGTTACCAGGTGATTTGACACACTCCACCCAAGTAGGGGTTTTAGATGAATAGTATCACTCGGAGATTGCCCTAATTATAATAGCAAGGTTCAATTACTTTGATGAAAATAAAAAGATAGATCACACACCCTGCTTTGTAATTGAGGCACTTGTACAAACACTTTGAAAGAAATGAAATGAAAAACTTAAATTTATATACCCTTATTTTTTTTTGAAAGAGATATCAACAAGATATTTCTTGAAAATGTTGTTGCAAAACTGATTGAAGAAGGAAAATTACTTGAAACTAAAATTGCATGAGAATCTAAGAATTAGTTTAACATGCATGAAGTTAGAGTGTTGTAGTTTGTTTGATATATTTGACTTGTGTATTTGATTATTATATCTTAAGCATGCACAACTCAAAGAGAAAAAATACAAACCACAACACCAATCCCCCTAAGGGGATGAAGAAACTGAGCACGAATGGCCCGCTTTTATTACTTATTACAATGGAGAATTTAGCGTTATCTTTGACCTTTTATCTCTCTTAGAAGAAGAGGGATCCTTATTAATGGATCATTAAGAGGAGTACAATAATAAAATAATAAAAGAGACACTTCGTTTTGACGAAGTCACAACCCCCCAGGGTCCCTGAAAGTCTTGAATTTCACCCAAAACGAGCGGAATATCCTCTTGGATATGTACTTGATGCAACAAAACAACAAATATATGAAGTTAGAAATGATAGAAAAGAGTTCTAAACAACTAAAAAAATTTACCAAAATTTTAGGAAATTTTCTAAGGCAAAAAAGAAAAATTTTAGGGCTTTTTTGAGGCTTTAAACAATTCTAACTTAGGCTCATTTTAAAGATTTATGTTTGTTGTTTTAGGACAGAAAACATAAAATCTCTAAATAGATTGATAAACAATTTAAACTAAGCAAATAACTTTGATCTAAAACTTAGATGAAAAGACCAAGTAAATTACTTCAAAATCTGTCTAGATCTACCTTTAAAATGACAAATTTCATCCTAGATCTAGGAAACCATACATGAAAAGCTTACATATTTGAAAATAAAATATTGACTTATTCTAACTTGCATGCAGCAATCAAAGAAAAATGGGTAGGGGAAAGAGTTTTATCAAATTTGAGTTTCGCTTGAGCTTGGAAAATTTGAGCTATGGGGCTCTCCTTGATGTGAAGAAAAAGAGGGTGAATGCCTTCCTAAAGAACTCCTTGGAAAGAAAAGAGGAAGCAACCGAGTTCCTTTGCCTCTCCAAGATATTGGTGTTACCTGCAAAATTGATACCTACAAGTTCCTGTATTTGGTGTTTCTCTACACAAAAAGCTTCAAGAGCACATTAGTTTAAGCAAAAAAACACATGCAATGAAATGTTTGAGTATAGATCAACAAGTAGATTGAATAATAAACAAGTTATACAACTTACTCCATCTAGATAACAATATCCCTATGATTAGCCAAATAGAAAATATACTATGCATAAAATCAATACAACATCACCTCGTGTATCCAACATTCGTCCACACATTAACTCTACACACCAAAGCTAGCTCCAAAGTCTTTATTATTTCAGAAGAAGATAAAACATTACAATGCTTGCTTGCCCAAGATTCGACTAGCTAATGAGGAGGTCAGCCCTCTCTTAAATAGGAATGGGAGGTGACAATCCCAAAGTGTGCATGCACTAGGGTTAGGGTTTAGGACTAGGGAATGCATGGGTGATGAAGGAGTTATGTGGGAGTGAAGAGGAGATGTGTGGGGGATGTGTTAGGTAAAGGGGAGAGGAGGTGGAGTGAAAAGGGAGTTAATTAAGGTGAAGGGGAGTGGGAGTTAGAGTAAGGGAAGATGAGTGGGAGTGAGTGCGAGTGAGAGAGGGAGTTAAAGGACGTGTGGGCCCTTTATGAGGTGTGCTAGGGTTTAGGGAATGCACCACTTAGGATGGGAGTCGAGTTCCTTCATTGGAAACTCCTCCCAAATCTATGTCATCTAGTCTAAGTCGACCTCCCCTTAGTTAACTCATATTAGACCTTTAGTCAACTAGGGACACACAAAAAACACGTCTAAAACATGTTCCCCGGTTCTCCTAAAATTTAGGAGATTTAATTAATTACCCATTTTCCGTATTTTTCGAGTAATATTGGTTTTTTAGTGATAATAATCACTTTTTAGTCTTGAAAGATGGGAAATAGGGGTTTACATCATACTTTGGACTAGAAAACAATTGTAAATATCGCATCTGACAATGTTTGATGCCATATGTTTTACATTTATTGACTCGGAATTAATAAATTCCATTTTTTGCGGGAATTTAATTAATTCACTAAAACTTAAAAAAAACCTATCAAACCTAGCCGCAATTTCCAAATGACTCAGACACTATGTCCTAGTATGCGCTTATATACATTCAGACACTAGACATTGGATTTTTCATGCCAAAACCTGCTTGCCATCACACACTCCGTCTTTGGAGCTAAGTCATTTGAGTGAAAAAACTTAGAAATTGTTTTTTCTTCTCACTAAGGCCTGTGGAAAAAATAATTAACAAGTAGAAAATAACACTCCAAAGTATGTGCTCACTGCTGGTCTTGGGTGGCCAAAAGCCTTTTACAATCTCTCATACTTACGACATTTATTACAATGGTGGAAATGCGAAAAAAAGCGAGTCCTTATAAGACCTGTTGAACTCTGTAATCTGCAAATATGAGCATTGTTTGTTCTGTCTCTGGTGGCTCTTTAGAAATCCAACTTGTGCAAACTAGTGGATAACAAACCCAATAGTAAAGGCACTAGTCATATTTTTGTTGCATTGAAGATATAAATTATTAAATTGGGAAACGTGAATTTCGATTTTTTTACTTTTTGCAAAAGTGGATTGTCTTCCTTGTGCCTTGGGCACCTCACAGCCACTAGCGCGTCCTCATCCAAGGGATACTTATTGTTGTTGTTGCAAATTTTCATATTCATCCATTAGGACTGAAGAAACCCTAACATATTTTCTTTAATAACTCTCTTATCAACCATTGGTTTTCGCTCAAAGTTTGCACTTGTACTCTCCCTGTCCTAGCGCACTTTTTGGCAAAGTTTGAGGGGATTCTAGTGGTTGATTTTCTCATTGTAATACATTGAATGTTAGAGCCATAAGACTGATATAATTTTCTGCAGACAAGTGTTTATTATAGACTTATTTGTATGCTGAGAGCATCGGTTCTTCATCTTGAGTTTAGCTAGTAAATTGCTCGTCTTTCTCTTGCATTTTCTACTTGATCTTGAGCACATATTAATCAGCTCATAGTATGTTTTTCTTTCTGATATATATTTTCATCTATTTCTGCAAAATAGGGACAGAAATCTTAACTTTCTGATCCAACTAACATATATTGTTGCAAGGTGTGTTTTCTTGTGTCTCGGGCAGGTACAATCATCTGAAAAAACATTATACTTGTGGGGCAGCCTTTACTTGACTTACAAGGCATCTCTTCCTACCCCTCTTTCCATTTAGACTTGACCTATAGGGGCTCCATTTCCACTTCCTTCCATCTTCGTCTTAATCCCCCTAGGGTCATCGAGATCGCCTCCTTAAAGTGACTTAGTCACCCTTGAAGTGCAGGACCTACATCGAGGTGACATTGGGTGTAGGATTCTCATATTTATAGCATGTGTTCCTTGGTTGGGTCGGGCTTTGCCCAACCAACAAATTGTGCCATAACATTTTGGCCCCATTGTCGGGGAGGATTTTGAATCCTCTTATGAACCCTAACGACACTTTGGTAAGATATCCCAAAGCCTTACCGTTAGCTTACCTGGTGACTCCACCCAAGGGGCATTCCCTTTCCACCCTCTTTTATGAGCTCATATTGAAGCTCATCTGGCAACTCCACCTTCCTAGAAGCTTCCTTTCCCCAAACCTTTTGACCTTGGGAAATTTAAGCCTTCTAAGGTTTACCAAAGAAGGCCTCCTCTCAAGTCTCCCATTGCTAAAACTCTTTTCCATAAATCCCTTCCCCTTGCTCCAATGGGTCGCCCTTGGGCAAGCGACCTCTACAAACCCATCAACATGGACAATATCCAAGGTCACCCTAACAATATGACAACAAATGTCAACAAGTGGTTGCCAAGTTTCCCAGAAAACAATGTGATAACTGCCAAAGACCACATTTATGTCATGGGCCGAGATATGGACAATGTTGGTATTGATCATGAAGATGTGGCCATGAGACTATGTGCCTCATCATTGACTGAGGAGGCTCTTGATTGGTTCAAGGGACTCCCTGGTAATCAGATCACAACCTATGATGCCTTTACCGCCTTATTTAAAAGTCAATGGTCAAGGAAAGAAAATGGCAAAACACTTGCAACTCAATTCAATCAAACAAAGAAAAAGGAGAATGAAACGGTAAGGGAATTCATTTCAAGATTTGACAGGTTGCACAATCAAATTCCAACAGATTATCGTCCTACAACATCATCAGTTTGTCTCCTTTACATGAGTGCCTTTGAAGGGGAGTTTTGATACATTATTAAAGATAAAAAAATCCCACAACAATGGCACAAGCTAAAGATTTCAGTATCGACATTGAAGAGAATATCCTTGATTCAAAAATAGAACATTTTCAGTATCCCCGCAACAAGACAGAATCAAGGACTAAGGTTTCCAACAACAACACTCCTGATCTAATTGCTCTCCTGACTCAGAAGATAGACCAAATGAATACTCAGTTTGATCTGGTAAGAAATTAGCTTATGAACCGTATGACTATAGTGGAAAGAAATCAATATGCTCCCAAACCTCAGTTTGCTAGACAATAGAGAGATGCCATCAGTTGGAAGCCAAGACCTCAACAAGAGGCAAAGGCCCTGGACACTTTGAAACTTGTTGGGACAATTGATTTAGAATATTGGTGTCTCATGTGCCAAGAGCCCCATAGGGAAGATGAATTCCCCCGAAAAGACGAAGATTATCCTGATGATATCAACTTCATGATTTGCAATCTCAATGAAGAACAGATTGCTCAAGACCTAGTTGATAAAGCCAGAAGAATAGGAGAATTTGGGCCTTAATCAAGTTGAGAGATGATTAGAAGAATGAACTAAAGAGGAGGGGAATTCTAGTCTACAAAAGAAAAAAATGCTTCAGTCCCTCTGTCACAGCCTAACATTCCAGTTCCACTAGCTGAAAAGATGGCTCCACCACCACCACCGGTATGTGAGTTGCTTCCTAAGACAACTTCTGCAAATGATATTCGGTTGAATATGAGTGTTGCAAATATGTTTGGAAAACTGAATATGATGATCCCAGTAGCAGAGATGTGTAAGATCCCTTTTGTAAAAAGGGAAATTTTGAAGATCTTGTCGGTGCCATCCGAGAAGGAGGATTCTACCATCGTGTTAAACATTATGTATCTTGATCGACCAAGGGACAAGAACCCTCCTTTCTATCTATCATTAGGCATAAATGGCCTCCTCTTAAACAGCTGGATGCTTGATTCAGGGGCCTTGACAAATGTCATATCTTTGAAGGTAATGAAACAACTTGGTTTGAAGACAACCCGACCTTATGGCAATGTTTGTGGTATTGATTCAAGAAGAGTTAAGGTCTTGGGAGTATGTGAAGGAGTTGAGTATTTCCCGATTGAATTCCCACATATCAACATTCTTATGGACATAGTATTCATTGGCGTTCCATATGCTTGGGGATGCTTTTATCTAGGAGTTGGTCTACTGCTCTCTTCCTAAGCATGGATCTCACCCATGCACAAATTCCTATGGGGGATGGAACTTTCCAAATACTATACAATCGAGAGAAGGTTGATAGACATGTGATGGATCCTGATGGTCCTAATTATTATAGTGAATGTGATTATGATGTACTCCCACAGACCATTGAGTATGATCCATGTGAGCTACCTTTTATGTAGGAGGACTCCATAGAAAGGCTTCTTCCATGGACAGATCAGTACAAAGACAAACTTGCAAAATACCATGGGAAGGAGCCAAGGTCTATCCAAATTTTGAAGAAGGAAGATGAGAAAATTAAAGAAATCATTAAATACATAGGGTCATCTAGCTCACTAACACAGAGTCTGGATCAACGACCACTCATGTAGAACTAGTCAACTAGCCTAAACCTAGTTCTTCTGGTTGGCACACTAGGCATCTAGCCCATAGTGACTGGGAATCTAACGATGAGGGTTAAGTGATGTAGTGTGCACACACTATCCATCTAGCCCAAGGCTAGGAAACACCTCCAACCACACAGTTTGTCCCTCCAGCATGAGAAATTGGGAAATTCACCAACCTTGAAGGCTCGACATCTGCTGACCATGTGCGAGGTCATGTTGACTAGTGCCACATTCAGTAACGTGCATGTAAATGACCTTGTTGCTTCCGCACTCTGCAAGTTATTACCCCAAGAATCATATATGTGACTCATCACTCCCTCTTACGAGGGACATCCTTCTAGACCATGCCAATCTTGTCCTTGAAGTACACAAACTTCACCCTTGACAGAGGCTTGGTCAACACATCTGTTATTTTCTCATTTGTAGCGACATGCTAGAGCTTCACTACTCCCTTCTGCACCATATCTCTGATATAATGATACCTGATCTCAATATGCTTAGACTTGTCATGAAACACCAGGTTCTTCGACAATTTCACACGAGTTTGGTTGTCACCCCAGATACAAGTCACCTCTAACTTGAGATCAAACAATCCTGCAAGAATCTTCCGAAGCCACACTGCTTCACTGCTACCTGAACACACTGCTATATACTCTGTCTCAGTTGTACTGAGCACCACACTAGTCTGATTCCTGCTAAAACATGAGATCATAATTTATCTCAAACTGAAGCAACATTGAGATGTACTCTTCCGGTCTGCGAAACTACCGGCCCAATCTGAATCAGTATAGACTTGCAGAATTATCTCACGATCTGAAACATATCTGATTCCATAGTCAATTGTACCTTTTAGGTATCTCAACACATGCTTTGCCACAACCAAGTAAACACGTCTTGTTTCAACCATATACTGACTCAAAGTGTTCATCGCAAAGCATATATTTGTTCTAGTGTTCATCAAATACATCAACGAACCAATCATCTGCCTATACATGGTGACATCCACTATCTCTAAAGAAGTATCACTCAATAACTTTAGATTCATCATCATGGCTTTACAACCCATCATACCGAATCTCTGCAGGATCTCAACAGTATATTTTCCTTGGCTAAGCAAAAATCTCATCCAATTTATACCACACCTCTAGACCCAAGGAATAATGCATCATACCCAGGTCTCTCATCTCGAACTTTGATGCAAGCTTTCTCTTACACTCAGCGATGAGTTTCTCATTCCCTGTTAGAAACAGGTCATCCATATACAATGGTAATATCATTGGTCCACCATATACAACCTTGTAGTGAAGGTTGGAATCTTATTTACTCTTTGTAAAGCCCAAGCTCATCAAGAAACTGTTTGAACTGGCATATCATGACCTAGATGCTTGCTTAGGCCCGTACAAATCCTTCTTCAATCTGCAGACATGAGACCCCTTCTCATGTATCTTGTGGTTGCTCTATGTACACTTCTTTTGGCTACTAGAGAAAGTGTCTCGTCATAATATTCTCCCTCTTGCTGGGAGAATCTTCTGGCCACAAATCAAGCTTTGTACATCTCTATATTGTTATCTGCAACATGCTTGATCTTGTAGATCAACTTGGAAGTCACCACTGACTTCCCTTCTGGTATCAGACCAAGGAAAATATCCATATCCCAGTCCTTATGAATGGCTTCCTCCTCTATCGCTATAGCAAAGTCTACTGAAACAAGTGAATCTTCCCATAAGGTCTCATATCTCCTCGAAGCCTCTAAAGCTTTGATCTAGCCTCCTCAACTCATAGAACTTGTTTGTTAGTTATGGAATATGTCTCTCTCTCCCATCTGAATCTGACGAGGAACACTTTCTAAATGAAAGTCTCTAAGCCATTGACTCTCTCTGAGATCAGGCTCAATCTGAGTCTCCATGCTTCCTCTGAAGCTTGACTCCCTCTAAGTCTATATAATCTTCAAAGCCATCTACTCCCTCTGTGTGTGATTATTTCCTCTAAAATCTCCTATGAACACTCCAGGGGAGGCTACTCCTCCCTACTGGATCGTGATGGATGAATCCCTCTAAACTCTAGAACCTTCTAAGATGGTACTTGGTGTGGTCGCCTACCTCACCACTGGTGGAGCCATCTTCTCCTTCTCGTGATATGGCTCATCAATGCTATAAATCTTTACATCCTGCAAAGTGTCAGGGAAAGGGGGTCTCATCATGAGCCAACCTATCATGTCCATGGGTATCTAATGGTATGACATTACCCTTTCTTGTCATCACACTAGGGTAATGGCTTTCAGTTGCATGGTTGAGGGAAAGGGGGTCTCATCACGAGCCAACCTTCTCATTTCCATGAAAGCACTTGTGGGTGACACTGTTGTTATCTGGTCACCACGACAGGGTAGTGGCCTCTAACTCAGCCTATGTTATATTGAAAGAAAATACAAAGAAAGAAGGATAAAAGGCAATTGATGGGCTTGGAAAAAATGCATTATTGACGAAGGTGCGACACACCCTCCACAAAGGCACCCATAAAAGAGATACTATGGACCCTTGCATATCATGAACCCCATGCCCATTGAGTACTTCCCCCATTCATTGCACTTCATTCACATGACTCCGATAGGGTTGTTCCTAGACTTAGGCGGTTTCATCCATTGCAAAGAAGTACCATGCCAACCCTCCCACCACCAAAGTTAGCAAAACGTCTAGTTTCTTAAGCACATGTTTGTATAATGCAATCATGGTATACATGCTTTAATGGATCTTTTATTAACATGATTTACTCATCATGATACTTTGAATTGATATCCTTGGAGGGTGTATCCATTTGTCTTGCAGGTACATGTTGGTGGCTAGTTTTGAAAGAACAAACCTAGCTTGGGCTTCCATGAGGGCAAGCAGCCCACAAGATGGATGGCATAGGACCACATGCCAGATGACAAAGGGATGCTTTTGGAGACCTAGGAGAGAGTTGAATAGACATATCCCACCCTTTGCATGCCAAACGACTTGCCCAAAAGGGAAAAAACGTCACTCCCTAGGGGCTTGACGTCACATTTGAGGGGCATGTGGTGGTTGATGATGAAACAAAGAATGACACATGGAATTTTGAGGTGGAGAGGCTCTGAATGATTTCCACATGGCCTTTGGAGGCCCTACTTTGCAGCCCAGCTCCAACGACTTGCTCAATTTTCCAAAATGTCCTCCTTCAAGGGATGACATCACCTTTGTTTTAGGGTTTTCTATGTGTAAAATGGTGTTAAATTATTGTAAAGGGGAAAGACAAGGGTTGTTATCCCCTTGTCTTGTGTTTTACCCTAATATTATGGACAATTGTGCACAAATTATTTCTAGGAGGATGATATAAATTGAGATCAACTTATTTCATTTTTACATAAGCCATGACTCTCCATTGTAAGAGGCTCTTGGACTAAAATTTTCTCTCTCTTTGGCTAGTTCTCTTTCTTTTCCTTTTGTTTATGGATATGTCTTGGTTATGGTTGATGGATATGGTGTGCTAGTGCGCTAGCCTTGGAAGGATTTCTTCGTTGATTTTTTGGTGATTAGTCTACCTTTTATTGCCTTTTAATGCTTGAAGGTGCCATTTTTTTCATTGTATTGTCATTTGTACAAGTTAAAGGTTCTATTTGCTTGAGCCAAGTAGGGATTATAAGGGCATACACCCCTACTTGTGTTTCCACCATTTTATTGCTAAGGGAGTATTGCTTCATAAGGGTTTACTAAGAGGAGTATAATTGCATAAACCCTCCTAGTTGAAACCCTAGCTAAGAGAAGCTTGCCTTGGGGAGTAAAAGGGTTTACACCCCCAAGGAAGTAGCCTATATAGCTTCTTAGTATTCTCTTGACTCCATTAACCCTTTCTTAAAGGCACTAGTCATTTACTTATTGCATGGGAGAAATAAATTATTGCCTTGGTAAACGTACAAATTTCAAGTTTTGAAGTTGTCTCTTTTGGATAATGATCTTGATGCCTTGGGGATTCTTCCTCCCTTAGGGCATCCTCTTTCTCCCACAAATTCTTACTTCTGTAGTAAAACTAACCTACATACATTAGGGTTTCTTTAAATGCTAACCCTAACCGCTAATATCTCACAAACTAACCCTAGACTAACCCTCTAACTTTGCTAGTTTAACCTACTAACCTAGGTGCATCTATTGGGCTAGTTTTGGGAACTTTTTGATGGTAAGATTTTTTGTTGTACTTCATTGAATGCTACATCCATAAGTCTGATATACTTCTGCATAAATTTACTTTTATGACAGCCATCTCTATCCAGTCTTGAAGTGCTATTTTTGGTCCACATTTGTTACTAGTTTTATTGCTGACATTGCTAGCTAGTATAGACCTTTTACTTGGATGTAATCTATTTCTGATTTACTAACTTATATGTTGCTATATTTTAGGGACAGAAAACTTAACTTGTTGATCCATTACTATACTTGGTTGGAAAAGTGTCTTTTCTTGTGTCTCAAGCAGGTACAGGTGCATGGGCAACTATCTCTTTATTCGATATCCATTTACCTCTCTTCAATTACCATTTTCAACCAATATTTTCTTCCATCACTTGACCTTCAAGGGGACTTCTCCTTACACTTACCTTCATCCCTCTCATTCCCCCTAGGGTCACCAGGATCACCTCCCTAGAATGACCTAGTCACCCTTGAAGTGCAAGACCTACATCAAGGGGACATTGGGTGTAGGATTCCCCAAGTTGTAGCACTTGCTTTTGTGGTTGGGTTGGGCTTTTCCCAACCTACAACTTGGGCTATAACAAGGTGCACTAGGACAACTAAAAATTAGGCCCAACACTTCATTGAAATTTCCCAACAAATTTGGGTTAGGGTTTACTGTTGCTGCAAAACCAGAAACCCTAATTGTCGAAAGAATGGTTGGCGCGTTGATCTAAGGCAAGAATAATTTCAGCATCCTTTCAATGTGTTGCTCAACGAGTTACCAGAAACTTCACTGGACTAGAGGGACTCCAACTGGTACTACAACTGATGTTGCAACTGGCACTGCAATTGGTGTTGCAACTTCTCTTTCAATGAAGCCTTCTAGATGCCAGACGCCTTGACCTAGGGTTTTGTGAGGAAACCCTAATTTTTAAATTTCAAAATTTTGGTGGGTTCAGTAAGTTCTCAACAATCTTGACAATGAGGGAAACTTTAATTATTCTTCTCCTTCTCCTTCCTTCTCCTTCCTTCTCCAACTTCTAGAGCTGCCAACAAACTAGGACCAAACTTTCTGTGAATTTGAGTAGAATTAGGATGAATTTAATGGAGGGGGAGAATTAAATTTGGGGGACTAGGTAGTAGGTACTAGCATGTACAAGGTGGGTGGAGAGGAAAGATGAATTTATTGGCAGGGAACCGTGGGAACTAAATTTGGGGGACTAGGTACTGGCATGCACAATGTGGGTGGAGTGGAAAGCGGATCTAGATGTAGAGGAAGGGCCGAGAGAGATCTGAAATTTTGGAAAATTTTGAATTGTAGTCCTCATGGAATGTCTTTGGACATTTTTGAAGCTCCTTTGGTCCTTATAGTGTCTCCATTTTTCTTTAGTCAAACATTTTCTCCATTATTATTGGGATTTTAGGAGGTGAAAGCAGTACTATTTGGCTTCACAAGAATGGGTGTGGCTCTTGTATTGTGTCTTCTTGTTGCTTCAAGACATAATAAAGAGGCATTCTTGTCAAGATTGCATGTTCTTGGGGATTTAATGTCATCCCTCTTCCAACCATAAATTAACAATTTTGGTTTTTCATTTGCGAATTTTTTATCCATAACATCATTTTTCTCTTGATATGCTCCTCCCTCTCTTGGTAGTCACACCAAAGTTTTGGCTTCATCCATTAGAGTATTTCCCTTCTTAACTGCCATGCTTTAGGATTCAACCTTCTGCGAAAAAACATTATGAGAACCAATGAAACTGAGGTTGATTGATTCCTCAACTAATGAACTAATGAAATATGAAAGTTGGTGGAGAGGAAAGATGAATTTAGTGGCGAAGGAACATGGGAACTAAATTTGGGGGACTAGGTACTAGCATGCACAATATGGTGGAGAGGAAAGAGAATAAATCAGCTTTTTGCAAGATCTTATTCCTAGTTGTAGTAAGGTACCAATGGTTCCTGGCTTATGTGGTTCTTTTATTCGGGAGCTCAATTCTTGCAATTAATTTTGCAAACTAGCACAATCTCTTCACTTTGAGGAGTTCCTATCTAGCAGGTTATGCACTTCATATCTATTGACCACCTATTTCGACTAGGGGTCAACATCATGTACCATGAATCTATGTACCTTATGGTACAACATATTTTGAAGAATTTTGGCTCAGCAGGGAAAAAAATTCCCCCATCACGTCTTTCTATGTACTTGGAATGTCCGCTCCCTTGCATGGGATAATAATGTAATAGGTCAAAATGAGTTAATTTTTAGTTATTTTCCTAGGAATTTATCATTAGGGAAGTCCTTTCATCGATTGTTTTTTTTTCCTCAGATAATTAATCTTGCTTACCAGCAATTTTAAATATCCTTGACTTTTTCACTAACAAAATCCTCCAAAGTGGTGAAAGGCATTCTAATGATGAAGACCAAGGTGTAACTATTATTTAGGAATGTTGAAAATGACCATGCTAGACATCTACTAGAGTCTTGCGGAATTTCGTTAAGTTTTGATAGGTTTTTTTATAAGTATTAAAATTTTCCATTAATTGGAAATTTTAATTATTTTTTTTGTAAAATGTAAAAATTTGGTCCTTGTGGATTTTGTATAGGGGTGTGAGTACTCAAATCAAATGTAAAATGACCCCCTACACCCTTGGACCAAATTTCAGCTCAATTGGACAATTTTTGCTAAGTCTTTGTCCATGAGGAGTCCAAGTCAGTCAAAAGTTAGCATTTAATTGGCTAAGGTAAAAAAGCCAAAAATTGTAAAAATGACTAATTTAGTCATGCGAGAAAGTGGGGAAATGATTCCTAATGTATTTACTAAGTTGGAAAAGTTATTTTCCACTTACAAGATCCCCCCATGCCAAGCCAACAAGCAAAAGTGAGTCTCCCTAAGGAAAACTGCACCCCCTTGTTAATTTTTCATAAGCTTGGTTAAGCATGAAGTTCATTCCATTTTAGCATTTCACTTAACCATAAAAAATAATGTTGCAGCAACCAAGATCACAAGAAGAAACACCATGCACAAGAACACAAGAAGTATCCTGGAAAATGTAAGCTAGAGAATGTCTCACATAAGATGCATTCATCAACACTCCCTCTCAGCTAGGGAGGCATTCTTTATCATGCCAAGTCTCACACAGATGTATTTTGAATTTTGTCTTGGCTGGAGTTATCGGCACTCCCTCTCAATTAGGGAGCCATTCTTCACGAAGTTAATTTGGTGAATATATTTGCAATCTTCTCATGTGTAGGAAGGTATTTCATGTGTACGATTTTCATCTGCATCATATCTCTGAAATAAGGATGTGTCATCTCATTGTATTTTGATCCATCAGGAAACACTGGGTGCTCAAGGATATTTTTCTCACGGATTTTTTTCATCATCATCGGATCCATATCATGGTCAAGTAAATCTGTCAGAATCTTGTGAAGCCACATTGCTTCACACACTCGATGCTTATATACTCTGCCTCTGTGGTACTCAAGGCCACAGAGTTTTTTTTTCTGCGGCATTAGGAAACCAAGGAAAACTTCACGGTAGAACATCAATTGGATGTGTTCTTTCAATCCACTGTACTTTCTGCTCAATAAGAATTGGTATATCCTGCAAACTCAGTTTCACACTGGAGGCATATCTCAGCCCATATCCAACTGTGCCTTGTATATATCTCAATACATGTTTTGTTGTTGTCTAGTGAGTCTGTCTTGGTTGACTCATGAAATGACTAGGCACATTCACTGCATGGTATGAATCAAGTCGTGGTTTAACCAGATACATTAGTGATCCAATCAGCTGTGGATTAGTCTCGTCTGAATCATCATCAATCTTCTTCTTTAAATCCATCACGGTGGATTTTGAATTTTTTCATACTGAACTTCTTTAATATTTTCACTATATATTTTCCTTAACTCAGGAAAATCTTATCGGTCCTCTGTCATACTTCTTTCCCCAAGAAGTAGTGCATCATACTCAGATTCTTCATCTCGATTTAAGAAGTCAAGCATTACTTGTATCCAACAACAATGCTTTTTGAATAAGTCACCAGGATCAGGTTCTCGTCACCAAAACTGTATAGGTTTGGATCAACAACATTCTTGTTGGAATCCAAACTCATCAAGAATCTATCTATCTGATATGGTTTCCAACTCATGGATGGTAGTACGGATGGAAGTGTATCGGTTCACTAGGTCAAGTCTCTCATCATAGACAACTCCCTTTGTTTATGAGAAACCTATGGCTATAGATCTCGTTTTTTATTTCTCGATACTTCCATCAGCTGCATGCTTGATCTTATAGAACCACTTGGAAGTTACCACAGACTTCCCTTTCTGCCCCCTGAATAATATCTTATGCATCATTATTTAAGATATATTGGTATTCTTCTGTTATGGCATCTTTCCATACTGGTTCTCTTGTTGCTTCTCTAAGACAAGGATTCTCAACATGAATGAAGTGGCTCATGACTGAAGGATAGCTCAAAAATCTCTTTTGCTTTCTCAGAATGTGCCTTGAGAGGCTTGTATGTTTCTCTGCCTCTTGCAGAGTGAGTCTAGGTAGGCATTTTATGCCCTACTACAATATCTCTGAACATATCAACTAGGGAACCTGGATAGATTGAAGTAATGTTCATCTCCCTTTGAATTGTTGAAGGGGGAGAAGGTACTGTCTCACTATCAATCTCCATCTGAGATTCTCTGGGTCTTTGAAAAACTATCTCTTCTTCAAGGACAATGTCTCTGCTTGTCTCAATCTGTCTCTGACTAGGGATGTCTTTGAAGATTCATTGTATCCTTTCTTCCTAAAGGATCTAGCTTGGACTTATTCTCTTTGGGTACATGAAAATACATTGGGCACCCAAATAAACTGAAGTGCTCAATCTCAGGCTTCATTCCGATGAAGACTTCTTCGGGAGTTATTTTTTTCAAAGTTTGGTGAAAACTCTTATTCTTCACATATACTGTGTCATGCATGCTTCTTCCCATGGAATCCTAGAAAGATTTTGATCATGCTTTGTAGCATTGATTGTCTCAATGATGGTTCTATTCTTCTTCTTTCTCAAATGGTTTTGGCTCCTTCTGAGTCAAGTGACTCCCTCTAAAGGATAAGCATCTTCTTCTTCTTTTTTTTGTTAACCTATCTGGAACAAGAAAACAAAAAGAACCAACACAAGAATATCTCCTAAAGGAGAATAGTGAGTACATCTCTAGAATCAAAACATTTTAAGGAATATTATCACAACTACAACACTTACTTGTAATGTAGCAAACTTTTAGAAATATAGGTTAGAGGAATGACAATTACAATAATCAAACCTGGAGTCTTTACTTTGAGTGTGTTGTTTCTCTGAATGCACTGGGATCCCTCTAGATCCATGACTTCAGTAAAGGTTCCTTCCTCCTGCAATTTCACTCATGACAACGATACAAATAATATATACAAGTGCATACCTGAGGATGCTGATATGATTTCTTCAATGGCTCTTTGGCTGATCTCTATCCTCGGAGATATTTATGAATAATATAGTCACGGTGTCATCTTTTGTCATCTTTGTTATTTTGAATCTGGCCCTTCAAAGTGAGGGCTTGAGTAGGTGATTGGCTTCCTTGTACCGACGTCATCTTCCTTCCATTCATTGATAGTTGTCTTTGCTAAACCCTTTTGTATTACCCACAATAAGTCTTCCTATGAAGTTTTGTCTTTCAAGAACTTTTGAAGTTGCTTGATCCATCAAGCTTATATTCCATCAAGCTTATCTTCCATCATAGGTTTTGTTCATCATAATTTTAGATTCTTCACAACCATTTGTCAACTAGGCTAGAAAACCTAACAGCTAGGCTAGGCTAACACTTTTAGGTTTTATTGGACTTATGACTGCCAACAATAAGCTTTTGAGAGATAGTAGAACACTGGTGAGTTGGAGATCTCCTTCAATGGGTTAGCAGAAACCCTAATTCTGAAATTTCTGCAGAAATTGGCAAAACCCTAGAAACCCTAGGGCCAAAAATTCAAAATGCTCGAAATGTCACTCTAAGTCTCTCGAGATGCACTCGAAGAGGTCATACTCTTCTATGCCAAAAGTAGCCCCAGCATCCAAGTATTAAGGTTTGAATCACAACTGAGAAGGAATCCGTGTGGATTTTCTGGAAACCCTAGGAGGGTTGTACAGTTCTGCAGAAAAGGAGAGATGACTGATAAAAGTTTGTAGATTGTGCAATGGGTTCTTCAAGACCTATTCTTTGATTCCTTGTTGATTTTTAATAAGCTAGGTTAAGCATGAACTTCATTCCATTTTATCATTTCACTTAACCATAAACAATAATGTTGCAGCAACCAAGATCACAAGAAGAAACACCATGCACAAGAACACAAGAAGTATCCTGGAAAACCCTTCTCAACAAGGGAAGAAAACC